>CM060337.1:991471-1001471 GCA_030674155.1 Stramonita haemastoma
TGACTATACTATACTATACTAGACTATACTAACTATACTATACTATACTATACTATACTATACTATACTAGCTATGGCTACACTACGGCATCCTGATCCATCTTCCCTGTTAGCAGGCTACTGGCTCTTTCACAGACGGATGTTCTCCTTCAGGGACCTTGGCAAGTGAAGTGATGAAGGGGTGGGGGGATCTGCCTTTATCAGCTCGGCTATAAATGTCTGCAGAGGAATTTTAACGTGTTCTACGGTTAGGATTGCACATACTTCTGAGATAAGCTTGAGGGTCGATACAGTACATTGGAAAGAGAGGAGAGGGAGGGAGTGAAGGGGGCTGGAGAGATTTGATTTGATTTGATTTGATTTATTTTTTTATATCGAGGATAATGGAAAGAGAGAGAGAGAGAGAGAGAGAGAGAGAGAGAGAAGAGAGAGAGGAAGAGAGAGAGAGAGAGAGAGAGAGAAAGAGAAGAAGAGAGAAGAGAGGAGAAGAGAGAAGAGATGAGACAGAGAGGAGAAGAGACAGAGAACAGAGACAGACAGACAGACAGACAGACAGACAGACAGACAGACAGACAGACAGACAGACAGACAGACGACTGACACAGACACAGAGACAGACGGAGAGAGACGGAGAGAGAGACAGAGAAGACAAGAAAGTGACAGTTTGATTTTTTAAACTATTGATATATGGAGACATTTGATTTTGAAATCGTTTAAACCATTCTCCATTGCCTTCGACCACTTCAGTCTTAAGCTGATGATTGTGTGTGTGTGTGTGTGTGTGTGGTGTGTGTGTGTGTGTGTGTGGTGTGTGTGTGTGTGTGTGTGTGTGTGTGTGTTGTTTGTGTGTGTGTGTGGGTGTGAAGAGAGAGAGAGAGAGAGAGAGGAGAGAGGAGAGAGAGAGTGAGAGATGAGATGGAGAGAGGAGAGAGAGGAGAAGAGAGAGAGAGAGAGGAGAGAGAGCCTATGATTTCACACCACACACACACACACACACACACACACACACACACACACACACACACACACACACACAATATAATATATATATATATATATATATTATATATATATATATATATATATATATATATATATATATATATATATATATATATATATATATGTAAAGAAGACGGACAGACATGGACCTTTTTATTTTTAAGATGGTGACAGTACAAAACAGCAACGCTTCTGATATCCACGTGATTTTAAACTGTTGCAACTTAGTACTGAAGTTGTTTCTGAGTCTTCTGAGTGCACATGTTGAGCTTTTTTTTTTTTTTAACAAAGGAACAATACAAAAACTATTTTATTCATTGTATTCTTTTATAGCATGGTTTCACCAGCTGTTTCTTTATTTATCTATTCTTTTTTTTCTCGAGGATTATCGAATAAGCACTAATATGCCTTTTTTTTACACCCAGTCCCAGTGTGTTTGTGGTTTTGTAAATGTTGTCATCTGTTCCCAGGAACACAAGGGCCTACTCTTTCGAAAAGCGGAACAGGATTTAACGTGTGCGCAAGATGCTCTGCAGTAATGACAGGTTTAGACGAGATATAGTTCAGATGCTCCTTAGACATGCCCATATCAATTAATAAACGAGACCTTTTGTCAATATATCGGTGTTTTGGGTGTGTGTTTTCTTCTTTTTAACCCAGCATAAACCTTTACATAGCCCCCTTCACACAGTACAAACACAAGTCGGCAAGGCACCAAATTGTTCCGACAGAAAAAACGATGAAACCTTGTTGAACCAGGACTTCAAAATCCGGCCCCCCCAAAAAACAAAACACGGTTGGCGGTGAAAAGTAGGCCAAGAAATGTGACCTACTTTCCAGTCTGCGATAAATCTTTCTCCCCTTTCCAGCCTGTCTTCAGAGCCAGCTTGCTCTACATAACAGATACTAGGCCTGCTGTCTGAACTGTACTGGGATGTGCTGTGCTTCGCTGTGCTGTGCTGCGCTGTGCGTGCTGTGCTGTGCTGTGTGTGTTAGAAGTGCTAAACGGCCTGCGCCAGTTGCCTGCAAACAGGTTAATGTTGTAGTGCAGAAAAGACCTGCACTGCTTATCTCCCCTCCCCATCTCCCTCTGCGCGCTTCGCTCCCCTCTGCAAGCGGGCAGGCAGGCAGGCAGCGGCAGGTAAGAAGGAAGAGGAACCAGTAACCTATTTCCTGAAATTGATGGCTGTAACCACCTCCTTTGGGAGGTCGTTTGCGCCTTCAACGGCAGATAAAATGTCTGACACGGCGTAAACAAAATCGGCTTTCTGCAAAACAGTTTATAATGTTCTGAAATTGCATCTCTCGCTCTGCAAATTATTTTAGAAGAATCCTCCCCTCTTCCCTACTTTTAGATTAACCCTTCTACTTTTTGTTCTTTCCTTTTTCAGGGGGGGGGGGGGGGGGGGTGCAATTACTCCGCTCTCCTTCATCGAAGATAATCTCTCTGCTCTTCTCACATTTTACTGGGTATGCCACTTCTTTTTAAAGCTTTTTTATACCCTCTTTTTCACCTTTCAGGAAGATTGCAGTCTCCCCCAACCCCCATCTCTCTCTCTCTCTCTCTCTCTCTCTCTCTCTCTCTCTCTCTCTCTCTCTCTCTCTCTCTCTCTCTCTCTCTCTCTCTCTCTCTCTCTCTCTCCAGGTAAGCACACTATGAAAACAAACCGTTGCAACTGGTTGGAAATGTCCTATTGGAAGGAAGATAGGAGGCCTTTGTAGCCAGCTAGTGTTGGTGGGTATGTGTGTGTGTGCGTGTGTGCGTGCGTGCGTGCGTGCGTGCGTGCGTGTGTGTGTGTGTTCTGACAGGAACAAACCTCCTTTCATGATCATTCTTGGCAGGAGGTGCACAACTTCCATGCTATTTACTTCATCTGATTTCTCAGGTTTTTTCCCCTTCTGCGACTGGAAGGTCTAAGATTGGTACGCGTGTTGTGGTCTTCCTTTCGCCACACACATCGTGATTTCACATGGAACAGTTCAGCACCAAAATAGTTAACATCTAAATTGTGTAGCGGCCCAGTCACACAGGCCACTTCTCGAGGGTTGATGACCATTTGGATGGTTTCCTGTATGCATTTCCATGTACCCAAATATGGGTAGATGTTTTGGAGTAGAAAATTTGACTTGTCATACGCAGCGTTGCCTGTACAAGTTCAGTGTTTCATTCATGTCGTTTCCATGGCGTTCTTTGCACACTGCATTTTCTCCACAGTTTGCATGATTGCAGAGGTTTGGGTACAGTTACAAGTTGCGTTAGAGGATCCCCTCTGTTTGTTAGGAGACTCGGAATCCTCCACAGCCTGCAGAAACTCCTAGCCAGCACTGATGTAGCCTGAGCTTAGCTAGACTAGAGAGTTCTCTAGCAGCTCAACTGATAGAGTACAAGAAATACGACATCTGCAATCTCCTCTATACAGGGTCTCAATATCATCATCATCATCATCATCATCCTCATCATCATCATCATCATCAGCCATTTCTAGGTTCATTTTGATGATCTTATCAAGGAGAGAGAGAGAGAGAGAGAGAAGAGAGGAGAGAGAGAGAGAGAGAGAGAGAGAGAGAGAGAGGAGAGAGAGAGAGAGAGAGAGAGAGAGAGAGAGTGTGTGTATCTTTACATCAGTTGTATGGCAGACAATTCAGCATCTCTCTCTCTCTCTCTCTCTCTCTCTCTCTTCTCTCTCTCTCTCTCTCTCTCTCTCTCTCTCTCTCTCCTCTCTCTCTCTCTCTCTCCCTCTCCTCCTCCCACACACACACACGCGCGCGCACACACACTCACACACGTACACGCACACAGTAGAATACTACCATTACAGGTAAACCCTTCACCCTTTAGGAGAATTCTCAACCACCGCTATTCAACTTCAAACCATTATCAAGGCTTTGAGACTACAGCTGTGGTCCTGACATTTTTTGCTTCATCAACTAAACTATGCCATCCAGTGCCCCTCTTGGGGCTTGGGCGCTTGGGCGCCCGCACGCCACACACACACACACACACACACACACACACCACACACACGCACGCACGCACGCACGCACGCACGCACGCACGCACGCACAGCACACATATTTATATGTGTATATGCCATATATTTATTTATGTATATGTATATTTATATGTGTATATGCCATACACACGCGCGCGCGCGCGCGCGCACGCACGCACACACACACATTGTGCGCCTTATTTCAGTGGAATTATTAAAAAGACGACTGTAAGAAGAGCATAGAATCGGGCATTGATGATAAGAGTCACAGCATGCAAACAAACGGAGAAACATGCCAAGAGTTTAAAACAAATAAGTGGGAGAAAAAAGTACAGGATTGTTTTGAATATGTGGGAGCCGTTGTTGCTATTTCAATCGTATATTTACTCTCCCCACCCCGCCTGTTGATTTCGGAGCGTCTCGCGGCCACACCTCCCGCAGGCAGTGTGTGATATCCGCCGATAATGCAGCCACACTCCTCACCAGTTTTTGCCCCTCAGACCAGTTATCTCCCCTCGTTCTTGAACAACAGGAAGAGCTTGAGGACGGGTGGGTGGTTGTGACGTGTGTGGGGGGGGGGGGGGGGGGGGGAGGTGGACTGAGATTTTTTAAAATTAAAAACTAGAAAAGAAAAGAAAAGGGAATTATTGGTCTGAGATGCATCTGTTTCAGGACTCCGTGAAGTGTTTACCATCCACGAAACTGTTGGGGGCAATGAATTCTTCTCTGTATGAAAATAGACAGATAATTACATGGAAATACAATGATGCAAATCAATGAAAGTAGAAAATGCACACACACACACACACACACACACACACACACACACACACACACACACACACACACCAGGTGAAAATGAGTTCAAAGCTGAGGGGATTCCCTAAAGGAAGGGGACAGCTCAGTGGTCAGGGCGCTAGCTCTCCCCCAAGCTAAGATTAAGCAGAATTGAGCGTGGTTACTTTGAAGATGGATGACCGTTCTTCCACAGAGGCTTCAGTACAGTCCCCGAGTTTACCCAGCTGTAAATGGGTATCTGCCCTCTTTAGGGTCAGGGATGGTGAAGCAGAGAGAGAGAGAGAGGGGGGGGGGCATGGGCAAATTCTCAATATGATGGCCCCTAGAGAAGCTGGGGTCTCTGACACCCCACTCTCCAACGACCAGATAGGTCATGAGACACCTATTATTCTTTTAACAACTTTTACAAAACACAATGCCATGCCAGGTGTCCTTTACTTTCATACTAATTAAAACCACGGCACACTAAAATACAAACGAAGATCCCACATACATGAGCAATGACGGCACTGAAATCCTTTCTCTTTGGAAAACATCTAGGACCTGCATGTGAGTCTGAAAATTCCAGTGATACCAGACCAGTGTTTCTGAGCTCAGAAACTCTTCAATTCCTCTCATCACAATAGCACAGCATAGGCCTTTTCTCCCTCAGTCAGAGAGAGGGCTTTGACCTTAATATATGGCGTTTTTCTCTCTCTTTTTTTAGGAGCAATAATGGTGTGTGTGTATATGTGTGTGTGTATGCGTGCGTGTGTGCGCGCGCGCGTGCGTGTGTGTGTATGAGGGAGGACCAAGACATAAATATTTTGTTCCCTGTGTGTGTGTGTGTGTGTGTGTGTGTGTGTGTGTGTGTGTGTGTGTGTGTGTGTGTGTGTGTGTGTGTGTGTGTGTGTGTGTGTGAGAGAGAGAGAGAGAGAGAGAGAGAGGAGAGAGATGAGAGAGAGAGAGAGAGAGAGAAGAGAGAGAGAGAGAGAGAGAGAGAGAGGAAGGGAGGACCAAGAGGGGAATAGTTTGTTCCCTCTACTAGTTAAAAAGTGAATGGTTGGAGCACTAAAAGCCATAATGGCGTAGCTTTGAGAAGCTGCAATTTCCCCATCCTGAAGCAGGAGGCAGGATCGTAGTGCTGGGGAAAATTACCACTTCAGCAAACCTCCCCAAGGCTTACTTTTCTCTCCTTACAGAAATGAAGCAATCTGCTGCGCTGGGTGTGTCTGCCATGTGCGCTGTTGTCCTCAATTTGGTCTGAATCGCAAATTATTCTTGTACTGTATCTCCAAACTACTGTTGTCATTAACTGGGCCTGAACTGCAGATCATTGTTGTACTGTATCTCCAAACTACTGTTGTCATTAACTGGGCCTGAACTGCAGATCATTGTTGTACTGTATCTCCAAACTACTGTTGTCATTAACTGGGCCTGAACTGCAGATCATTGTTGTACTGTATCTCCAAACTACTGTTGTCATTAACTGGGTCTGAACTGCAGATCATTGTTGTACTGTATCTCCAAACTACTGTTTCCTCAATTGGTCTGAACTGCAGATCATTGTTGTACTGTATCTCCAAACTACTGTTGTCCTCCTGTGGAAGTTTTTTTTTCCATCCAGTTTTTGTCAGCTTTCATTTTTTTTTCTTCTTTTTTTTTTTTTTTTTTTTTTTGGGGGGGGTATTTCCTTTTCTCTTAGAATCAAGTCCAGTTTCTCTTTCTTGCCCTGTGTTTTCCTTTTTTAGTTTCTTTTTTGTCTTCATCCTCTCTTCGATATCTTCATCTTCCACTCCAAAAATTCTTTAGTCAACCCAGATATCCGCCCCTCCCCCTCTGCACTACCCCCCCCCCCCCCCCTTCATGATTTCGGCAGTAGCAGAGATAAATCAGGTTTAGGGTTCGCCAAGGCAGACAGAGAAAACGATGGACAGACAACAGCAGAGAGTGCACTGGCCTTGGGTGGACCGACTGGCTACGGAAAGCTGAAAACCAGCGAGGAGTGGAGGAAGCTGGTTGCAACATCTTCAGGGGTGCCCCAAAGGTCTACGACACTATGGGACAGGTGAAAGTGAGGAAGGATGTTTGTTTAAGGTAAAAGGATTGAATGACTGCAGACTTTCAAACAGGGAGACAATCAGGACACCTGCTTCTCTCCCTTTGTGGTCAAGAGAACCAGCTGATGCAGGTGCGGAGCAGGAACGATAACTCATACAGAAACGATAATCGAGCGCTTTGATTTGTGTGCTCTACAAGATTCAGCGCTATAAATTCCTATAAATATTATCAGTATCATCATTATTATATTATTATTATTATTATTATTATTATTATATTATTATTATTATTATTATTATATTATCATCATTATTATCATTATTATTATTATTATTATTATTATTATTATATTATTATTATTATTCCATACAGACGTGTTATCAGGGCAGGTCAGCGACCTGATGTCCCCGTCCTCAGCGAGCAAACAAAGAAGGGGGGGGGAGGTGGAGGTCAGTCACCCTGCCCCTTACACAACAGCCCGGGACTGCTTGTGCAGGAGAGAGCATTCCTGGAGCTGGCTAGTGTAGAGCCTGCTTCCGGCAATAACAGGTCCACTTTGCAAAAGAGCAACAAATTAGACTCCTGTGTTCAGCGTCTGAAGGAGCTGAGGATGAAGTATTGTTTGGCGTCTCCTATCAGCACCCTTCTTCCTTACCCGTTTCCTGGATTAACGAAGCTGGGAAGGGGAGTGGAAAACATGGTTGCTTTAAGTCTATGGCAGCAGCCACTGGAAAAGAAACAAGTGTACTTCAAAGTTTATTGAAGAGTCTGCTGAGATTCTATGGTAGCAACAGGTTACATTCCATAACTGAACAATGATACATATTTGTATAATGCAAATACTAATACCAAAATAAGCCATTGCCATAACGTAATGATTCATATTTGTATAAATATAATGCAAATACTTTTGCAAGAAATGCATTTCCATTCTATAACAAACATATCTCAGGGAGATGATAGCTCAGGGGTCAGAGCACTCGCTTTCCCCAAGTTAAGGTTAAGCAGCATTGAACGTGGTTACCAAGTGGATGGGTGACCGTTTGCGCGCCTTGGCTTCGGTACAGTCCCCCAGTTCACTCAGCTGTAAACGAGTACCTACCTGCCCTCGTTACGGTATGATGCCTCGCTCCCCTACAACCACATAGGTTACGGAGCACCCTTACCTTTTTCTTAACAATGATGCATATTAATTTTGCACAAAATGCAGTACTATAACATAACAATCACATGTATTTATGCAATGCAAAATACTTATACAAGAAATGCATTATCATAACATAACATATTAATGACACATATTTGTACTTTGTGTGTTGCAAACACTTATAACAAGAAATACATGACCACAGCTTACAGTAATCCCCCTCCACTGATTTATGCAGTGATGTTTTCTGGGTGCCTGTTTACAAGGACTGCAAGGTCACTAAGGATGGCTGGAGGTCATTGACCTGACTTTAACTTCCAGCCAGGTCAGGTCCACAGAGGAACACACTAGCCACAGCCCGTCTGTACATGGCCTAACCCTAATCACAGGTATGGCATTCAATTCCACCCAGACTTTAAAAAAAACCGTATTTGCATCTTTCGCCAAAGTTCGTGTCAAAATTAATCTGCTTTCTTTTCTTCCTGTTTGAGGAGGAAGGGGGGGTTGATCTAAATTTAATAAATATTTTCCTCGAAACGCTAATGATTAAGCTCATCATGCCACAGAGTGGACAAGCTTTGAGTGAAACAGAGATAGGAGGATGTGTCAGGCTTCATCTTTTCCTGTAAACATTCAAATCCCTTAGCACCAGTTAACTTCACAGCAACACTAGAAGGAAAACCCTTACCTGAACTAAACCACGTTACTACAAAAGCAAATCAAACAGCAGCTGAAAGTGCCAGTCTTTTCTCTTTTCCTTGGTTTTTTTTTCTTTTCAGGGTTAAGGATGGACCAGAGACCATTAAAATTGCTAATCCTGCACTCTTTTTTGTGTCACACACACACACACACACACACACACACACACACACACACACACAACACACACACACACACCACACACACACACACCTGATCAGATTTTCTGATGCCTAGCTGTGTGCTGACAGCTCTTTCTGTCAGGTCACTCACCGCACACATCGGGACAGGGCCCAACACCACTGCTGAACATGCAGGCCAGCACAGAGAGAGAGGGCAGACGAGGAGTGGAGTTGTCTGACTGACCATGCTGCTGCTGGTGCTGGTGCGGTGCCATCAGTGCAACGCCTGAACTGAAGGTAGACAGACTACCAGGCTGTTGGTACCAGGGTGTAAACTGAAGGTAGATTAGACTACCAGGCTATTGGTACCAGTGCAGACTGAAGGTAGACAGACTATTGTACCAAGTATAAACTGAAGGTAGACAGACTACCAGGGCTGTTGGTACCAGGTGTATGTAGACTGAAGGTAGATAGACTACCAGGGCTGTTGGTACCAGGTGCAGACTGAAGGTAGACAGACTACCATGGGCCATTGGTATCAGGTGCAAACTAAAGGTAGACAGACTAGCAGGCTGTTGGTACCAGGTGTAAACTGAAGGTAGACAGACTACCAGGCTGTTGGTACCAGGTGTAAACTGAAGGTAGACAGACTACCAGGGCTGTTGGTACCAGGTGTAGGTACCTACACCAGGTAAACCTTGGTCCCTGTTCATCCAATGCTTTGGGGGACACTGCAGCCGAGTAGTTCAGCAGCCTACACACCAGTGGTTTTCTGTGTGGTTTTCCCTCTGTTTTCCTATTTCACTCTGACATCCACACCGCACGTACTGAGGCATCCACAGAAATAAACACGTTCTGTCTGTCTGTGTGTGTGTGTGTGTGTGTGTGTGTGTGTGTGTGTGTGTGTGTGTGTGTGTGTGTGTGTGTGTGTGTGTGTGTGTGTGTGTGGTGTTGTGTGTGTGTGTGTGTGTGTGAAAGTCTAGTCTTTGACTCAAACCTTTAGTGATTTTGCACAAATTTGGTACGCTTGAAATTTTCTTTATTTTTTTGCAAACACGTACCCCTCTTTAGTCCTTTGTCGCCTACTGGCCTCCTAACCGCAATGTGCATGCGCGGAGTGAACACTGTAAGAACAGATGAGATTTCAATTAACTTCGGCCGGAAGAAGAAGAGTTACGAAGAAGAAGAATTGCGAAGAA
>CM060337.1:1011471-1013971 GCA_030674155.1 Stramonita haemastoma
AAAGAAATCATGCGATACATCGAACATGAAGAGAGAGAGAGAGAGAGAGGAGAGAGAGAGAGAGGAGGGGAGAGAGAGAGAGAGGAGAGGAGAGAGAGAGAGAGAGAGAGAGAAAAGAGAGAGAGAGAGAGAGAGAGAGAGAGAGAGAGAGAGAGAGAGGAGAGAGAGAGAGAGAGAGAGAGTTTAAAAAGACAAGACATTTAAAGTGGGTGCAGCAGCTACAGTTAGGCAGTCCCCATTTCTGATCAGACTCACCCCTGTAAAGACAGACTGCAGACTTTTGTTTTCTTCTCCCTCATGTCTGCACAGGAACCTGAGACACACTTTGTCATGTCTTACGACACAACAAGTCAGGATGACGTATGTCATACGTCATGCACTATGACCAGTTCATTAAATTCACATCATGCGGACAAGTCTTTGAGTGCTCCTTTGGGTGATTTATGGGAGGGGGGTGAAGTAAAAAAAAAAAAATCCCAAAAAAAAGGAAAGAAAAACAGAAAGAAAAAGAAAAAAATGAATGGCAGACACTCAAGAGAAACACGAGATTGATGGAGATTTGGAGAAAGGGGTCAAACAGACAGAGAAATGGGATTGGGGGGGGGGGGGGGGGGGGGGTATAAACGTTTACAGGTAACACCAGTGTTGGTAGGCCTAGCTACGCACTTTTCTTCGAAGTCGCAGGTCAGAAGCTGAGCTTTGACTGAACTTTTATAAACAAAAAAAACAAAAAAAAACCTGTTTATTTTCCTGACATTGTGGAATATTTTGACCGCAGGCAGATGAATCTGGACGTCAGTTAAATAAATAAAGGCAGACGTTTGCAGCACAGTGAGTGTGTGGGCAGGAGACAGCAGAACCATGGCCTCCATCCAGGTAACGCGTGTAACAAACAGCGTGTAACATCACCTTCCATTTGCACCACGGAACGAGTTGTGTAACTTAGGCTGGGGCTGGGGTGGGGGGGTTGAAACAGATTCCGAAAACGTCAATTATGTGCGCATACATGTCACCGTTTGGGGGTTTCTTTGGGTGTTTTTTCAGCCCCCCCCCCCCCCCCCCACTCCCCCCCCCCCCCCCCCCCCCCCCCCCCCCCCCCCACCCTTATGGTCAGATCAGTTGTCTACTCAGTCAGCTCTTTCTGTGGTGAGTGCCAGTTAACCTCATTTACCCCTCACACCATTTAATTAGGATTAGGTCTGTCTGTCTGTCTGTTGTCTGTCTGTCTTCTGCTTTGTTTGCTCGGTCGATGTCTTTTACCCTTCTACCTTTCATTCATCTTCTGCTGCTCTCTCTTGCTCGTCTTATGCTCTCTCTTTGTTTGCCGGTCGATGTTTACATGCATTTCAGTGTGCACAGAGACTGGCTTAAAGTCTGTCCAAATGACGGTAGAAGTACTTCGTTCCTGCATGGGACTACAAAAAAAAGCGGGGGAGGGGAGTGAGTGAGTGAGTGAGTGAGTGAGTGAGTGTGTGTGTGTGTGTGTGTGTGTGTGTGTGTGTGTGTGTGTGTGTGGTGCGGCGCGCTGCGCGGCGGGTCGTGTGTGTGTGTGTGTGTGTGTGTGTGTGTGTGTGTGCATTTATTCATCTTCTTTTTTTTTTATTTTATCCTTTTATATCGAGGATAATGGAATAAGCATTCATACGTTTTTTTTACATCCAGTCCCCGTGTGTATGCATTTTTATCAATGTCATCTGTTCCCACCGGCACACGATGGCATACTCTTACGAGGTGTGTGTGTGTGTGTGTGTGTGTGTGTGTGTGTGTGTGTGTGTGTGTGTGTGTGGTGTGTGTGTGTGGTGTGTGTGTGTGTGTGTGTGCACGCGCTTTTGGTTGATTTGTGAGTATATTATACTCAAAATATAGTGAATTAGAACTCTAAACTCTGTGTCTTCAATAGACTTTACTATAAGCATTATTGTACGCTATGATAATCCACAAGAGCATGTCATTTCTCGGTGGGTCGGTGGTCTAGAGGTAATGCGCCTGTCTAGAAAGTGAAAAGTCCGGGTCGGAGTGTGCGTTTGGGCCCAAAACTTTCCCCCCATCCATTAGACCATGAGTGGTGGTCTGGGCGCTAGTCTTTTGGATGAACGATAAACCGAGGTCCCGTGTGTTACACATTGTTATTTAGCGCATATAAAAGAACCCACAGCAACAAGGGGTGTTGACCCTGGCAAAATTATGTAGAGAAAAGCCACTCTGATTGGGAAACAAATACAATTGCAGACAGGAAAAGAAAAAAAAATGGGTGGCGCTGCACTTGTTGTGACGCGCTCTTCCCGGGGAGAGCAGCCTGAATTTTACGCAGATAAATCTGCTGTGACGTAAAGTGGTATGAACAGATAAATAGATAAACTGATAGACCAGGCTCGCCTTAAATCCTCGAGTTTGGGAACACCTTATCATTTCTGACATTTTACAAAAGTTTTTTTCTTCGATGATTTTAATGAGACACACAGGTTCCAAATCCCAACTGGAGTAGTCCGAGTCTCCCACA
>CM060337.1:1021471-1046471 GCA_030674155.1 Stramonita haemastoma
GGTTCAAACTGTCTCAGAGTGTTAAACTACACAGGACTGGTTCATGACTGTCTCTTCAGAGTGTTAAACTACACAGGACTGGTTCATAACTGTCTCTCAGAGTGTTAAACTACACAGGACTGGTTCATAACTGTCTCAGAGTGTTAAACTACACAGGGATGGTTCATAACTGTCTTCAGATGTTTAAACTACACAATTCAAAACCTGTACTGTTATCTACAACAGAAGTTCTATGTTGCTGTGAGGGTATTACATGGCATATTGTGTTGTTCAATATCCAGTGTTATGCAATATCAGTGTTTATGTAATATCCAGTGTTAAGCAATATACTGTTAAAGCTACATATCAGTGTTTATTAATATCATGTTATGGCATATCCAGTGTAATGCAATATCCTGTGTTAATGCAATATCCAGTGTTGATGCAATATCCAGTGCTTGATGAATATCCAGTGTTGATGCAATATCCAGTGTTAATGCAATATCCTGTGTTGATGCAATATCCAGTGTTGATGCAATATCCAGTTTTAATGCAATATCCAGTGTTAATGCAATATCCAGTGTTGATGCAGGAATCATCCTTTAACCAAAGTTAAACACTAGCTAAAAAATAATGTGGATATCAGCATGGAGGTTTCTAATCATAAACGAGACAGGCTTATACACAAGGCACTCTCGTATTCTGTTAAAATCAAATAAATTAATTTCTGGAGTATTTGGGGCAAAATATATCTGGAGCCATAGCCCAAATAGCATATTAATTTAATCTGGTTCACAACCTCTCCGCCCATCTCCAGCCACCTCCTTATGTCTTTTTTTTAAACTTGGTTATTGTTGTTGTTGTTGTTTGTTTTGTTTTTTTAATTGTAGAGTGCTTGCCAGCGTGTGTCGTGTGCAAAGCTCAGCCAATCAGATAATTTATCACTCGCAGGTGCGGAACTGATAGGGGCTGTGGGACGACGCTGTCAGAATAATCATAATGGATGCTTCGGCCCCAGACATGCAGTCTTGTTTCTTTACGACACACACACACACACACACACACACACACACACACACACACACACACACACACACACACACACACACACACACGTGTGTGTGATAAGGGGGAATAGAAGGCACAGGTTGCACAAGCAAGCAAGCGTGCACGCCCACGCGCCAGACCATCCCCTCTGAAACACAGGCAGAAATTCCTGCAAGCTTTTTTTTGTACTCTGTAGAATAGATGTTTTGTCTTCGACAATAGTCATCAGCTTTCGCTCATGCGCGCACTCACGCATCTACACCAACACATGGAGGAGAGAGAGAGAGAGAGAGAGAGGGAGAGAGAGAGAGAGAGAGAGAGAGAGAGAGAGAGAGAGAGAGAGAGAGAGAGAGAGAGAGAGAGAGAGAGAGAGAGAGACAGACAGACAGACAGACAGACAGACAGACAGACAGACAGACAGACAGGCAGCAGAACAGACAGACAGAGACAGAGACAGAGAGAGACAGAGAGAGAGAGAGACAGAGAAGAGAGACAGACAGAGACAGAGACAGACAGCAGACAGACAGGCAGGCAGGCGCAGACGACAGACAGACAGGAGACGGGCAGACAGACAGCAGGCAGACAAAGGCACGGAACGAGGAGAAAAATAAAAGGCTGATGTTGCACCTACCTGCAGGTAAAGGAAACATTGCAAATTCCTAAGTGTGTGTGTGTGTATTTGTAGATGTGTGCGTGTGCATGCGTGTGCATGTGTGTGTGTGTGTGTGTGCGTGTGCGTGTGCATGCGTGTGTGTATGTGTATGTGTGTGTGCGTATTATGTGGGGGGGGGGAGGGGTTGAGTTGTGAGTGTGTGATTGCGGTCACGTGTCTGTATATATGTGAGTACAGGTGCACGGATGTCTAGGATTGCATATGTTCATTTTTATAGAGCTAGCAGAAAGTATGGATCATGAAACTGTTTCCCATATTATCATCATTGTCATTATGTCGTCATCAGTATCTTTGTATATTTATTTCTGCTTGGGGAAAAAACCTCAAAGCAAAGCAAATAGAAAATACAACACAAGAAGTAAACACAACACTCAATAAAAACAGGACAAACCACAGAACATGAATAAAGAAAGAGCAGGGGAAATAAAGTAAGAGCTTAAACTATCAAGAAGATGACAAGACAGACTGGAAAGTAATGGAATCAGACAATGCCTTTAATCCTATCAATGCTACACCTACTGTTGTAAAACAAACAAAAGCAAAACGAGAAAAAGAGGGGCAGGAGAATAGGTAAACCAAGAAAAAAATTTAAACAGAGAAAAAATCAACCATAAGTAATAACTAACGAAAGAACATAAAAATAATCAATCCAATTAACAACTCAAAACATTTCCACACAACAATACCTACACATATACTCACAATTAGGCTAAACACAGAGAAGGTGAAAACAAGAAAATAAATAAAAACAAGAGACAACCCCCCTTAATTAATGATAACTAAAGAAAGAACCAGGACTTAACCATCTAATTAACGACTCAAAACCTTTCCAGTAGGTACACATACACTCACAATTAGGCTAAACACATAACAAAGTAAAACAAAAAACAAAAAGTTGGTAAAACAAGACAATAAATAAAAAAAATAAGGGACATAACTAAAGAAAGACCCTAGAACTAATCAATCCAATTTCACTCAAAACTCTCTACACAACAATACGTACACATGCACTCACACTGACTGACGCTAAACAGACAACAGACAGCGTCCACAGCATACCAAAGCCGGTATTCTGTGTTCACACAGTACAGCCCCACTGGCGGAAGGAAGGCAGCTAGCAGTCACAACCAACTTCCTCCCTCTCCGCCTCTCCTTGGTATAGGCTGGCTATACTGTACCAGTCTGGAGGCTGCAGAATGGAGGAGTCAGCCACTTTTCGGTCTGGCAGCCGCCAATCCAAATTCCTTCCAATCTAATCTCTGCATAGATTTTCTCTCCCGTTCGTTCCCATCACACAACATACATACAAATACAGACAGCAGACAGACAGACAGACAGACAGACAGAAAGAAAAGAAGGGTGTAAGGGCTGGCCTTACTTACAACCAAACTTCTGTCGGTCTTGTCGGTCTGTCGTTGTCTGTCTGTCTGTCTGTCTGTCTGTCTGTCTGTCTGTCTGTCTGTCTGTCTCTCTCTCTCTCTCTCTCTCTTCTCTCTTCTCTCTCTCTTTTCTCTCTGCTCTCTCTCTCTCTCTCTCTCTCTCTCTCTCTCTCTCTCTCTCTCTCTCTCTCTCTCTCTCTCTCTCTCTTCTCCTCTCTCTCTCTCTCTCTCTCTCTCTCTCTCTCTCTCTCTCTCGTTGTGTGTTGTGTGTGTGTGTGTGTGTGTGTGTGTGTGTTGTGTGTGTGTGTTGTGTTGTGGTGTGTGGTGTGTGTGTGTGTGTGTGTGTGTGTGTGTGTGTGTTGAATGCTCAATCTGTCTGTCTGTCTGTCTGTTTGTTGTCTCTCTCTCATAGTATATGTTTTTACCTATATGTATGAACACCTACACCTACAGTCCATAGGACTTCTACTACATGATGTCTAGGTTAAACATCATGTTTTGAGTCATGATTATGATTGATTGATATGTTGATTGATTGATTGATTGATTGTGATTGATTGATTGATTACTCCCTTGGTTTCTTTGTTTCTTTTCTAAAATTGTTTAACATCAACTCACCCACCCCCTTCTAGGAAACAGGGGTGTAAAACAATTATGTCACTACAAATGTTCTCTGTCCAGTGTGTGTGTGTGTGTGTGTGTGTGTGTGTGTGTGTGTGTGTGTGTGTGTGTGTGTGTGTGTGTGTGTGTGTGTGTGTGTGTACGTGCCGCGCACGCGTGTGTTTGTGTGCGCGCGCAAGCAAGCGCGGGTGTGTGTATGTGTACAAAATATGTATACATTTTGCCTTTTTTTTTTCGGACAAAAAAGACTGTTGAAGTTGAGCAACGTTATTTATCTGAGAGATTAAAGTTGCATGACATTGTTACCAAAGATGACTATATTTAGATATGGTTATTTCTGTCATAATCATGCAATATTGAAAATGCTTTTATTAATGCACATATCTACGTTATAGTTAACATTGTTTCACAAAATCCTCCATGCCCCAATAGGGTTTACAGGCCAATAAAATATTGAATCGCATACGCCGCATGCGCCGCGTGCGTGTGTGTATTATGTGTGTATGTGTTTGTGTGTGTGCGTGCATATGTGCGTGCGTGAGTGCGTGCATATGTGTGTGTGCGTGCAGGTGTGAGTGTGTGTGTGTGTGTGCGTGTGTGTGTGTGTGTTGTGCGTGCGCGTGTGTGTGGGTGCGTGTATGTGTGTGTGAAATATTTATTAAGGTATCTGACGAGTATATATGCATACGAGACCTGCTAGAAAGCTGACAACAGTGTATGCAATCTGGAGTCAACACAAGATCACCAGATCACACTCTGGGCGTTTAGCTTCGTACCAGTTAGTCCAATGCACTGTTTGTTGTCCAAGATAAGCCTTTTGGGTTGGAACTGTTCTCTCCAGAACGCTCAAAACTTTCTTTTAACTGTCTACATACCTGACACACTGACCGGTTCAATTAGTCATCTGTTATACTGAACTCAATCCCTTATATTACCCCATACTTTCCGCTGCTTGCATCTTTATTTGTTAAAACATAACATTCTACAAATACAAAAAGGCAGTAGGATGATGGTTTCTGTTTGTTTTGGGGGGTTCCTTCCCATTTCTTCTTTTTCTTTTTTTTTTTTAGTTTAATAACGATAATAATAATTCATGGATCTGTTGTTGTTGTTTTTACAACGCTGAATGTGTGTAAAGCAAACAAATCAAAGTGAACAGCCTCTCTAAAGAGGTGCTTCTGCATTAGTAGTTATTCAGTCTACAGTCAGAATTCCACTAAGTAGGCCACAAAACAGCTGCCAAGGAACCCTGTGAATGCAGAGAGTCAAGAAAGAGAAAGAAAGAAAGAAAAAAGAAAGAAAAGTCTGCCCTAGTGACCATGCGGTTTGAGAGTAGAAGTCAGTCACACACCTGTCGGAACATCTCCACCCACCTCTTAGGTACAGACAGACAGACAGACAGACAGAAGACCAGCTGAAAGCATTAGCCTAGTGCAGGAAGCCAGAAGTGAGGAAAACGTACTTTGGTGGTGTCGTTACATGGGTTTCTTCAGGCTGACTGGATCAAGACGTTCAACTGCAAGATCCGGTCAAAACGTAACTAAAAAACTGCTTTTAAACTGTTCAACATATCGCTATCTATCAACACGCATGAAAACATGACCCAAAATAATGTCAATAAAAAGACATTACATTAAAGAAAAAAAAACAGTCGAGACTGCGAAGGTAAAACGAGTACCCCCTAACTTTCCTGGGAAAATCTGTTGTTTTACCCGATTCCCAAACTCCCAGACACAATAGGACGATGTGGAATCGTCTGTCTTGCAATTTGCAGTCTGTGCATTGAAGCCAGCCCACCTGGCAAAGAAAGAACAACGGTACTTTTCTTTCTTTCTTTCTTTCTTTCTTTTTTTTCATTACCCGCATGAAGTTTCCAAACGGAGGAAAAGTTCTTATTTCCGTTGAGTCTGTCCCTTGTCCCCTTATGACAATAGCCCCTTTACGACACCCCATTTTCGTGGCCCATTTTCCGGCCTGGAGTTGTTCTGATGGTGATGGATGGCTTCACAATGATGGGGCACACAGCGCAGACACACGACAAGAAGAACCATGATTACTGTTGTTTTTTGTTTGTTTGTTGTTGTTTTTCCAATGAGGTGAAAAATGAGGCTTCTTAATTAATGTGTGTGTGTGTGTGCGCGCGCGCGCGCGCGCGCGCGCTGTGTTGTGTGTGTGTGTGTGTGTGTGTGTGTGTGTGTGTGTGTGTGTGTGTGTGTGTGTGTGTGTGTGTGTGTGTGTGTGTGTGAAGATAGTGAAAAAGAGAGAGACAGAAAAAACAAGCAATTGGATAATAAAGGAGATCACACGCGCGCGCACACACACACACTACCCGACACTCCCCTATCCCCCCTACCCCCCCCCCCTCCACCACTACCACCACCACACCACACCCCTCCCCCTTCCACTCCACACACACAGAAGTGATGGAGGAGGGGGGGGAGTCAAACCACTTGGCTCTGACTTCAAGGATCAGGAAACCAGTCTACTGCAAGGAGAAGATGGCGTGAGGTGAGTGTGGTGCAGAGAGAAGCAGTGAGGGGCAGGATGAAGGAGAGCGGCTAAAAAAGAAAAACACACACACACACAAAAAAACTATATCTATCTATCTATCTATCTATCTATCTATCTATCTATCTATCTATCTATCTATTATCTATCTATCTATCTATCTATCTATCTATCTATCTATCTATCTATCTATCTATCTATCTGTCTATTGCAGATAGCCTTGGGAATGGATAGTCGGGTGAGTGGTTGGAGAATGCAGGAGAAGAGAATTGCGAAGAAGATTGGAAGAAGAATGCGAGAAGAAGAATCGGAAGAATTGCGAAGAAGAATTGAAAAGAAGAAGATTGCAAAGAAAGAAGAAAGAAGAGAAGAAGAATTGGAAGAAGAATGCAAGAAGAAGATTGAAAGAAGAAGAAAGAAGAATGGAAGAAAGAAGAAGAAGAAGAGAGAGAAGAAGAAAAGAAGAAGAAGAAGAAGAAGAAGAAGAAGAAGAAGAAGAAGAAGAAGAAGAAGAAGAAGAAGAAGAAGAAGAAGAAGAAGAAGAAGAAGAAGAAATGAAGAAAAGAAGAAGAAGAAAGAAGAACGAAGAAGGAGAGAAGAAGAAGAAGAAGAAGAAGAATGCAAGAAGAAGAAGAATGCAAAGAAGAAGAATGCGAAGAAGAAGAAGAATTGCGAAGAATTGCGAAAAAGAATTGCAAAGAATTGCGAAGAAGAATTGCGAAGAGAAGAATTGCAGAATTGAAGAAGAAGAAGAAGAAGAAGAGAAAGAAAGAAGAAGAAGAAGAAGAAAGAAGAAGAAGAAGAAGAAGATGAAGATGAAGAAGAAGATGGTGGATGTACAAGCAGTCAAAAGGAAAACGACATGCAAACAAGATGTAACGGTTGCACGGCACATGCACACAGCAAGTGCAGCAGTACTGCTAGCATAAAGGTTGTGTGGTGTGTGTGTGTGTGTGTGTGTGTGTGTGTGTGTGTGTGTGTGTGTGTGTGTGTGTGTGTGTGTGTGTGTGTGTGTGTGTATGTGTGTGTTGTATCTCTGTGCGGTGTACGTGTTCCTGCTGCTTGTGTAAGGGACACCTCTCCCTCCCTGTGTTGTAAGGGTTCCAGCTCTGTGTCCTGGCAACCCCACTGCAGCCTGTGCTAACTGTGCTAGCTGTGCTAGCTGTGCTAGCTGTGCTAACTGTGCTAGCTGTGCTAACTGTGCTACTGTGCTACCTGTGCTAGCTGTGCTACCTGTGCTACCTGTGCTACCTGTGCTAGCTGTGCTAGCTGTGCTAGTGTGCTACCTGTGCTACCTGTGCTAACTGTGCTAACTGTGCTAGCTGTGCAGCTGTGCTAACTGTGCTACCTGTGCTAACTGTGCTACCTGTGCTAACTGTGCTACTGTGCTAAGTGCGCCAGGTCGTTTCCACACTTTGGGGGAAGAAAGATGGCATGGAGCAGAGGGGAAAGAGGAAGGAGAGGAGAAATGGAGGAGAAGAGGTGACTGTGAAGACTGAGCGGTGAGGAGATGGCTTTGTTTACCTGCCTTGCCTTTTTCCTGCCTTCATTATCCCATAGACCTACCCATTAATTAATTAATCAACACACACACACACACACACACTCTGTCTGTCTGTCTGTCTGTCGTTGTCTGTCTGTCCTGTCTGTCTGTCTGTCTGTCTGTCTGTCCTCTCTCTCTTCTCTCTCTCTCTCTCTCTCTCTCTCTCTCTCTCTCTCTCTCTCTCTCTCTCTCTCCTTTCTGAATGAATGAATGAATGAATGAATGAATGAATGAATGAATGAATGAATGAATGAATCTTTATAAAAGCCAGTCTCCTGAGCAAGGAACAAAATATTTGGGTGTTTTCAAAACAAATGGAGGCATTCCCTTAATTGCAGACATGCCATATGATTTTCATTTATCTATGATATTAATTATTTACCCACAACCGTACATGTCTTTTGATTATTATCTATCTATATCATACCAACAACACTGGTCCTGGAATTTCAGTCAGGCAGCGCAGTTAAAGCCTGGTGCAGGTTTACACTGATCACTGGCAGCTTCAACCCACCTCCCCACCCACCACCCCTCCCTCCTCCCTTTCTGCCACCCCCACCCCACCCCTATACCCCAGGAGAGAGAGAGAGAGAGAGAGAGAGAGAGAGAGAGAGAGAGAGAGAGAGAGAGAGAGAGAGAGAGAGAGAGAGGAGAGACGAGAAGAGAGAGAGAGAGAGAGAGAGAGAGACAGACAGACAGACAGACAGACAGACAGACAGACAGACAGGACAGACAGACAGACAAGACAGAAGGAGAGAGAGAGAGAGAGAGAGAGAGAGAGAGAGAGAGAGAGAGAGAGGAGAGAGAGAGAGAGAGAGAGAGAGAGAGAGAGAGAGAGAGAGAGGAGAGAGAGTTAATTCATAAGGGGCGTGGCTACTCATGACTGACTGACATGTGAGTCAAATATTGTTAAGCTGAACAAAGTCGATATTGATGGTCAAAGTGTGATGGGGTGGTAAGTAGATTATCTCCCATGTGATCAGAGTGCGGCAATCGCAGCGTCATGTTTCTATTTTGGGACACACCATGAATTGTGCTATGCTCTATTCCTTGGGTAGTAGTTCTGTGTTACATCCCCATCCATTCATGGCAATACGCAGTATTTATGTAGCCTTATTACAGAGGTCACATATTACAATTTTCTGAGGTCTAGTGCAGAGAGACGAGACATCACGTAAATCTACATTGTTTCAAAAGTATCACAAAGAAGCACTTTGTACAGCTACTTTTCAATGAGTCTGTGGGGTGTCCTTAAATGGATATCTTATCTCCAACTGATTTAAATATGCAATTGGGCAAACTCATGCAAATGTAATTGAACATTACTTATAAGCTGCTTAAATTGACGTTTCATATCAACACACATGGACAGATGACATGAAAAGTTATCATAGGGGTAAATGTATTCATCTACCTTATTTGCAGGGTTAGGGAGATTTTAATACAGCAGCCACTTAAACACAAACTTTGCCCCTTTTCACTATCAAACAGTAAATGAACATTTGATAATAAAATAAGAACAAGTTTACTGTCCACACTCCTTTGTAACTAAGTACAGTACAATTACTAAAGTTAAACCAGGCCCTCTTCTGTCTGTCATCTTCCACAGAATCCCTCTGTCTGTCTCTCTCTCTCTCTCACAGGTAGACGGAATTAAAATTTGTTTTTGCCCATAGCTGCGAATATTGCAAAAAGTGCAGGCAGTACAGTACAGTATAATATAGTACAGTACTGCACTGTGCTGCACCGTATTCACTCTACAGACCATCAACCAGACCTCCAGCAGACACAAACCCCTCAGTGATCCAAGCACCAAACACACATCAAACCTCTGACCAAAACATGCCAGTAACAGCCAGTACAGCGGTTAGAACTGCAGTGCCCGTGCCGATAATGCCATTAATGTAACAGGCAGTGGGGAAGAAGACAGCCTCCAGCAGATAGAGAGAGAGAGAGAGCCGTTAACAGGCAGTGGGAGGGGATGAAGAAGCCTCCAGCAGACAGAGAGAGAGAGACAGAGCCATTAAGGGCAGTGGGGGCTAATGCAGACCGGCGCAGGCTGTGCTAGGCTGGGCCTATTACCTGCCAGGCACCACTGACTTCAAAGGCAGTCACAGACTGCAGGTGTGCACACGGCACTTCTCTTTGCCTAGCGTAGCTACTGTGCTACCCGCGTAGTGTGTGTGTGTTGGGGGGGGGGGGGAGGTAGGTATTATAGTGCTAAGAATCATGTCGGCATAGCAATGTGGTGAGATGGGGAAACGTGAGGGAAGGAAGGGTCCGGAGGGAAGGAAGAAAGGAGGGGGGGGGGGGGGAGGGCCAGAGAATGATTTTCAACATGCAACTCAGACTGCGGATGAGCGCATCGCCTCAAAGCAGCGCACCTTTTCCTTAAAAAAAGGAATCTCTGTCTGTGTGTATTTGTTTCCTATCACCGTCGCTTCTTCTACAGAATTTTGCCAGGGACACGTTTCTTGTTGCTGTGGGTTCTTCTACGTGCATGGAATGCGTGTTGCACAAAAGACCTTGGATTATCGTCTCACCCGAAAGACTAGCACCCAGACCACCACTCCAGGCCTAATGGATGGAAGAGAAGTTCTGGCACGAACAAACGGGGATTGAACCTGTAGTGTCCGCTTTCTAGGCAGGTGCAATACCTCTGGACCACCGATCCACGTGTGCATGGAAGGATGCATGAAACAGAGAGGGAAGGGGGGGGGGGAGAAAGAGATAAGCAAGGACGCAAATACAGATGTTGAGAAGAAATAAAAAGACAGACATGCAGCAATACTTACATACAATGATACATACATACAATGATACATACATACAATGATACATACAATGATACATACACATACATACATACATACATACATACATACATACATACAGACAGACAGACAGACAGACAGACAACAGACAGACAGACAGACAGACAGACAGACAGAGTGATAGATACAGAGAAAGAGAACAGCGGACTGAGGGCAAAATTAAGGCAACAACAACAAAAACAACAACAACAAGAGGTCTTGTATTGTATTGCATTGTAATTGTAATGCATTGTATTGTATTTTTATTGCATTGCATTGTATTGTATTGCACTGTATTGTATTGTACTGTATTTTTTATTGCACTGTATTCTATTGTATTGCATCATATTGTATTTTACTAAGTTGTATTGTATTGCTTTGCATTGTATTATATATTGTATCATATCGTATTTATTTATCATAATGTATTGTATCTATTGTGTTATATCATATCGTATTGTATTCATTTATCATATCGTATTGTATCTATTGTGTTATATTATATCATATTGTATTCATTTGTCATATCATACTGTATCTATTGTATTGCACTGTGTTGTATCTATTGCATTGTATTGTATTGCATTATATTGTACTATGTTGTATTGTAATGTACAATGTTGCATTTTATCGTACCGAATTTATTTATTATATTGTATTGTATCTATTGTATTGCAATGTGTCGAATATCGTATACCAACTTATATCACGGCAGAGCACGTCGCCACAAGAGCAGCGCCACCCATGATTATTCTTTGTCTGTTCCTGTCTATCAGGGGTAGACATAAACATAGCACAACATTTCCTTCCCATATAAAGTATGATTTCTTTCTCGAATACAAGTAGACACGAACATACATAATAGCATAACAGTAATGGCCAGTCTTAAAGCGTATTTTCCTTTGCCTTTATGCAAGGGTAGCACACAGCGCTTTACATCATAGCAAAATATGCATAGTGTACATTGTCAACGTAACTGTAGCAACACACGCAAAAAACGTAACAGCATAATAGTACACATAAACGACACTGAAATTAGCAAAAGTGCAGTGGAACACAATGTACAAAAACATAACTTTGTATACAACCAATAATATGAACACACAAAATAGACACATTGAAAATATATGGCGTAAATGCCTATTGAACACCACCTCCACCACCCGCCCGCTCGCGCACGCACGCACGCACGCACTTACACACACACACACACACACACACACACACACACACACACACACACACACACACACACACACACACACACACACACACACACACACACACACACACACACACACGAACTAAGTAAGTAAGTAACCAACCAACCAGCAACTAAGTAAGTAAGTAAGTAAGTAAGAGTAAGTAAGTAAGTAAGTAAGTAAGTACGTAAGTAAGTAAGTAAGTAAGTAAGTACGTAAGTAAGTAAGTAAGTAAGTAAGTAACTAACTAACTAACTAACAGAAAGATTAGCAATGCAGATCTATGTTGCTGCATGCTTTATGTAACCATAAGCGGGCACACAGCAGTCCCCTAATGTGACAATTCGCCAGCGGAGATCAACGGACTAATCAGTGACGTCACTGACACAAAGTGGTAACTTGCTCTGGTTACCTGCCCCTGACTGACTGTTATCTCATGTATGTGTCCTCAGAGGTATGCACGCATTCAACCGAGATATCAGTGTGTGTGTGTGTGTGTGTGTGTGTGTGTGTGTGTGTTGTGTGTGTGTGTGTGTGTGTGTGTGTGTGTGTGTGTGTGTGTGTGTGTGTGTTTACAGAGACAGACAGACAGACAGACAGACAGACAGACAGACAGACAGACAGACAGACAGACAGACAGAGAGAGAGAGAGAGAGAGAGAGAGAGAGAGAGAGAGAGAGAGAGAGAGAGAGAGAGAGAGAGAGAGAGAGAGAGAGAGAGAGAGAGAGAGATGATGATGCAGTCACATTGAACAGAACAACTAACAACTAACAATAACATCACACACAACACACACACACACACACACACACACACACACACACACACACACACACACACACACACACACACACACACACACACACACGCACACACACACGCACGCACGCACGCACACGCACACATCACAACGCGTCAATGCAGCAGTGTGACCTTCCACTTCGGACAGAACAGGTCAAACTAGAACCAGCCTGCGCTGGAGTTTGAGGGAGGGGAAGGGGGAGAGGAGAGGGGAGGGAAGGAGAGGGGAGGGAGGGAATGAGAAAGATGTTGACCATAGCAGCAGTGTTAGTACTGTGAGCTGACGGTTCCCAACAACAGATCTCATTATCTTCGTGCTCCCCACCCCCACCCCCCTCCTATCATCCCAGCCAGTCAGTGGCCCGAGTCTACACTCCATAGGAGGCTACCTCTGACATGGGCAGTACACCACAGACAGTACAGATGTGTGTGTGTGTGTGTTAATAACCCCACTGCATATCTCTGCGCTGTAGCCTGTGCTAATGGCATTGGGGGTTAGGCCTATACTACCGTTGCAGGTAGGCAAGAGGAACAGGTACCACAAGGTGTTGTTTGTTGTATGGGGAGCCAGGCTAGTGTAGCGGGTCTTGAGTATCTTTGGTCTGTCCATGTCTACACCCCCGTGTGATGGGTTCGTCTACAGGTCAATGTTCCCCTCACTGGTATGCCCAGCAAGAGGTGTTCATGTGTGTGTGTGTGATGTGGATATTGAGGACTGTCGATAGGCAGCGGGCTTTTCTCCCTTTATTCTACTGGTTTATTGAATATAACGATCTTGTGCGTATGTAGGTGACCTTTGAGAAGCGATGGATGATTAGATTAACTCAGGTCCAGCGTGTTTTTTATATATATATATATATATATATATATATATATATATATATATATATATATATATATATCAGTATGTCTGTCTGTCTGTCTGGACTGTCTGTCTGTCTGTCTGTTCTGTCTGTCTGTCTGTCTGTCATGTATGTATGTATGTATGTATGTATGTATGTCATGCATGCATACATGCAGAGCATGGGATGTATGCAAGCATGCAAGCATTGCATGTATGCATGTATGTATGTATGTATGTATGTATGTATGTATGTATGTATGTATGTATGTATGTATGTATGTATGTGTATGTAGTAATGGAACCGAGTATTTCTAGTTTACAGCTGTCTACTTATCCATTTCATTCCACCCAACACCTCCCTCCACCCTCCCCCCAAAATGTTTTTAATGTTCCATATTGTTAACACACCCTCTGTGGTGTCCTTGTGAAATGGGTTTCCGTGTCGCTGATTGGATTAGGATGTTCAACCCTGTGGTGAACAGGGTCCAAACTTACCTGCACAATATTGATAAACTGCTTAACTCATAGTTTTCTATCAACAAACATGAAAACACTGAAAACAACGGTAAAGAAAAGACATTAAACAAAAAAATCAGTCCAGACTGCAAACTGACGTAAAAGAAGAAGAAGAAGAAGAAGAAGAAGAAGAAGAAGAAGAAGAAGAAGAAGAAGAAGAAAGAAGAAGAAGTTGGTTTTCTTAACATTTTAGAGCGCTGGATGTTGTACTTAAAGTACTATGACGACTACCATTATTACTACAGTTATTACTACCAGTACTAAGCCTGGTCGTAGTCGTAGTCGTAGTAGTAGTAGTAGTAGTAGTAGTAGTAGTAGTAGTAGTAGTAGTAGTAGTAGTAGTAGTAGTAGTATGGAGGCGAGGCGGTGGTAGTAATAATAGCAGCAGCAGTGGCAGAGGTGGGTGGTGGTGGTGGTGGTGGTGGGGTGGTGGCGGAAATGTGGTCGTAGTAATAGTTGTTACAGTTCACGTCTTCCCACATACATGGTATAAGATGTGTGTGTGTGGTGTGTGTGTGTGGTGTGTGTGTGTGTGTGTGTGTGTGTGTGTGTGTGTGTGTGTGTGTGTGTGTGTGTGGAGTGTGTGTGTGGTGAGTGTGTGTGTGAGTGTGTGTGGTGTGTGTGCGTGAGTGTGTGTGTGTGGATCTCCTTTATTATCCAATTGTTTGTTTTTTCGGTCTCTCTCTCTCTCTTCTTTCACTCCTCTCTGGCACACACACACACACGCGCCCGCGCGCACGCCACACACACACACACACACACACACACACACACACACACACACACACACACACACACACACACACACACCCACACACACACAACACACACACACCGTGTTCTGAGTTGTTATACACACACTGACACTTGGAGTATTAAACCCTCTGTTGCATGAAACCAACAGCTTCTGGAGGAAAACCAATTGATGACTCATCCACCTTCCTTTATTAATCGAGGCAATAAAGAAGACACAAAATATGTTCAAATTCGTCTGCCCGCGCAAGAAAGAACATGGGTTTAAACCTGGCATAGTCACACACACACACACACACACACACACACACACACACACACACACACACACACACACACACACACACACACACACACACACACACACACACACACACACACACACACAACACAACACACACACACACACACAACACACACACACACACACACACACACACACACACACACACACACACACCACACACACACACACAACATGCCCCATAACAGACTGTGGAATACATAAACAAGCGGGGTGGGGGGGGGGGAGATGGAGCGAGACATTGACCTACAGCCTGTTGCGGCTAACAAGGTAGACCAGGGCAGACCTGAGGGAACAGTGGCCATGGGCACTGAACACAGGCCTCCCTCCCTCCATCTAACTGCCCACTAACTGCCCAGTAATGCTCATGACGTAATTAGCTTTTTACTCCGTCTGGGTCAAAGTGACCTTGGATGTTCGTTCACCTGGTGTCCATCAGACAGCTGGATGCTTTCATGTCCATTTTCTGTCAGGTGTCATGGAAAAACCACAACAACTGGGAAACTTTCAGCTCTGGACTGAATGCGTGTTGTGCAGGTACGTGTGTACGTCCGTGCGTGCGTGTTAGTGCTCATTAGCCCATCAAAGACAGGGCGACATCTTGCCAGCTGGCTGGAGGGGACGTTTCTCACCCAATCATTCCCTCACTGCTGCAGTACCCCCTCCCATCCCCCTCCCTCCACCTGTCTCTCTCTCACCCACTCTCTTGATGTCACACAACAACACACACACACACACCCTGAGAGACAGAGACAGAAACAGAGACAGAGAGACAGAAGTATAGACAGACAGACATATAGACAGACAGACGCAGACAGACAGACAAGAGATAAACACACAGACTATGTGTCTGTCAGAAGTGATTCTGTTCATGTTCCGATAAAACGTGAGGTGGCTTTTGAGTGCATATACAATAACAAGCCTGACTGCTCCGTTTTTCAGCTATGATGTGAAAGCCTGCATCATTTTAGACCCTACTCCAAAACCTCCCTTCTAGCTCTCCCCCAGTTCTGCAGAGCACAATCCTGATGGTTTCAGAGACAACAGGTCTCAGAAAGCACAACACGGACAATCATCGCTAACCAAGAAGACGCAGCACACGGCACACAGAACTCAACGTCCTCTACATACCTGAAGCGGCGGTCACCACTCGTCCTATCCTCCAAGGAATCAGCAGCAGCAGCAGCAGCAGCAGAAGAAGACGAAGCAGTAGGTATCCACAGCTGATGCTCTACCGCATCCGTTCAGTTCAATCGTGGTCGAAACTTTTTGGGTTGTTGTTGGTGTTTATGGAGTTGATATGCCGCGAGGTAAACTAACTACGGACCTGCAGCGCGGTGAAAAGGCAGAGAGCCTGTAAGTCAGTCAGTCAGTCAGTCAGCACAGGTAGGAGCAGGCAGTCAGAGAACGAGGTGTGAAGGGGAGAGAAGAGAGCAAGAACCCGCCGCCCGTGTCGGCCCCAAAGCCGAGGCAGAAAGCACCGTGCTCTGTGTGTCTGTCTGAGCAGCCTGCTGCCCGGCTCTCCTCTCCTGCCTTACCTACCTAGGCTAGGCCTACTACACACAGACAGACAGGGCGGCCTGGCACCAATACAACGGCAGTAGGCTACAAGCCCCTCTCTCTCTGAGATGCCGAGAATAGAGAGAGGGAGCCAGAGAGAAACAGAGAGAGAGCAGAAGCTGTAGTATAGGGAGGAGAGGAGACAAGACAGCAAGCACACATGAAGCCGACAGGGGCCGCGACACGAGCGACCAGCCAGAAAAGGGATGGACGGAGAGGGAGGAGGGAAGGAAGAAGGAGGAAGGAGGAAGGAGCACGTGCACTTCATTCAGAACCTCGCCGAAGCTGGACAGCCATCTGAGCGCTAACACTCTAAGGAAGGTAGGTAAGAGAAGGGAGCAGTGCAATTCAATCAATGGCTAAGGTAAGGCAATGGTAATGTAAGGAAGGTAAAGCAAGGCAAGGTAAGGCAAGGTAAGGAAGGTAGGTAGCTTCTCAAGAAGAAAAGCAAGGAACACAGGCTGTCTCCTTGCCAGTTGTCTGTAGTGCTACCTGTGCTCCAGGACAGGTACAGACACAGTTTGCCTTCGCATACCTGGTCCACTATGGCTACTTGTCAGGCTGTGTTAAGCAAGTTTGTGGTACGTGGTTGTACTTGTGTGTGTTAGCGTGTGTTGTGTGTGTGTACGTGTGTGTAGTGGTGTGTGTGTGTGTGTGTGTGTGTGTGTGTGTGTGTGTGTGTGTGTGGTGTGTGTGTGTGTGTGTGTGTGTGATACCTCGCCGGTTTTAATGAATGAACGACACAACTACGATGACGGACAGATAGACTGCGAGACTGACAAGACTGACAGACAGACAGACAGACAGACAGCAGACAGACAGACAGCAGACAGACAGACAGACAGACAGACAGACAGACAGACAGTAAGAATTTTATTGTTCTTATTAATTTTATTCTTTTATTTCGAGGATAACGGAAAAAGCATTCATGTGCATTTTTGCATGTAGTCCCTGTGTGTATGCAGTTTTGTCAGTTTTGTCATCCGTTCCACCGGCACACGATGGCCTACTCTTCGGAAAAGCGGAACGGGTTTTAACGTGTGCGCAAGATGTTCTGAATGCGTTAGCACACCGGACCTCGGCTTATAGTCTCATCCGACACCGAAGGGATCGGAGTCGGCACTGATATTAACTCCAGAGAAAAAATCCTCGTGAACAAGATTCGAACCCGGGTCAGCAGATCATGAGCCCATCATTCTGACCACCAGGCCATCCCGTCCCGTATGAAAAAAGCGCTCCAGAGTTGCTGAGTGTCCCCACATTTGGTGTGTGCCACTATAAGACTATGAGACTATGAGACTATAAGACTCTAAGACTACAAGACTCTGAGACTACAAGACTCTAAGACTACAAGACTCTAAGATTCTAAGACTATAAGACTATAAGACTCTAAGACTACAAGACTCTAAGACTACAAGACTCTAAGACTTTAAGACTATAAGACTACAAGACTCTAAGACTCTAAGACTCTAAGACTATAAGACTCTGAGACTATAAGACTCTAAGACTATGAGACTATAAGACTCTAAGACTCTAAGACTATGAGACTATAAGACTCTAAGACTCTAAGACTATGAGACTATAAGACTCTAAGACTCTAAGACTCTGAGACTACAAGACTCTAAGACTACAAGATTCTAAGACTACAAGACTCTAAGACTCTAAAACTCTAAGACTATGAGACTATAAGACTCTAAGACTATGAGACTATAAGACTCTAAGACTATGAGACTTAAGACTACAAGATTCTAAGACTACAAGACTCTAAGACTCTAAAACTCTAAGACTATGAGACTATAAGACTCTAAGACTATGAGACTATAAGACTCTAAGACTCTAAGACTATGAAGACTACAAGACTCTAAGACTCTAAGACTCTAAGACTACAAGACTCTAAGACTCTAAGACTATGAGACTATAATTATATCAACCTAGGGAGGCCCTGTGCTGTATGCGGAAAGCACGCAATAGGCTAATCTTGCACAACGTTTAAACCTGTTTTGCCTTTTGGAAGAGTAGACCATTATTGCCAATAAGAATAGATGGCAACAATCTTATAAACCGCAGGCACACTGGTGTCGTGTTTAGATAGCATCCCCGAAAGTCGGAATGCAGCTACCTTGATGATGGGTAAACTAGGTCACATACCCAAACTTTCTACCTTGGTGAATATCAAATCTCTAGCCGAAGAACGGAAAAAAACCCAACCCAAACCCCAAAACCCAAATTGTTTGTATTATACATGCTTTCTTTAACTTTGGTAGTTTTATAAGGATGAGGAAAGCATAGTCCAGTCGTAGCATGAATCAACAAAATAGTCTGAAAAAAGTTTTCCCCTTGACTGTTGTCAACAACTCCTGCAGGAGAACTGGCCTGAACTAGAAAGCTCCAGACCTGGATGGGAGGGCCACTCCCTCCCTCCTCCCTCCCTCCCGGAGTAATGGCTAGCAACACGAGGGTGTGCACCCAGAAGACTACTGCCTGTTCCTCTGTCCCTGTCTTCCTTCAGGCGGAACGAGGAAAAGGAGAAGGAAGGAAGGAAGGAAGGAAGGAAGGAAGGAAGGAAGGAAGGAAGGAAGGAAGGAAAGGAAAGGAAAGAAGAAGAAGAAGAAGAAGAAGAAAGAAGAAGAAGAAGAAGAAGAAGAAGAAGAAGAAGAAGAAGAAGAAGAAGAAGAAGAAAAAGAAAAAAGAAGAAGAAGAAGAGTTGTTCCAGAAAAAACACCAAGTCTTGGTTTTCTTGTCATTCAACACTCTTCAACTCTTACCCACTTGCTTCCCAAACTGTTTCACATCCATTCTCCATTAAAGACATACACAGAGTTACCTCTCTCTTTTTTACAGGTCTGCTAATGTGTCATTGCCAGCTGAGTTGCATGAAGCAGAAATGTGCACGAAAAAGACTGGGGAAGATTAAGGAGAGACAAAAAGACAGACAGAGGGCGTGGTTAGGAAGAACGGTGTGTGTAGAAGCCAGCTGACTGACGACAAGAACACTACACCTTTCTGTGATTAAAACAAAACAACAACAACAAAACCCCAAAGCAAAACCCTCACAACAAAACAAAAGCAAAAAACCCTCAAAGAAACAAGCAAAACAAAAATACACCCATCACCCTTCTAACATTCCAAAGCACAAACACACAGAGAAAATATCAAACAACAGCAAACAACCCCCCCAAAAAGTTTACAAAAACATCACATAATTTGTTGCTGTTACTGTTGTTGCTATTACTGTTGCTGTTGCTGTTACTGTTGCTGTTGTACTGTTGCGTGTTGCTGTGTGTACTGTTGTTACTGTTGTTGCTGTTACTGTTGCTGTTACTATTACTGTTACTGTTACTGTTGCTATACTGTTACTGTTGCAGTTACTGTTGTTGTTGTTTGCTGTTACTGTTGCTGTTGCTGTAGGCTGCTTTTTTAATCCTCCTCAGGACAACCTTTTCACGCCACCAAAACCCACAAAACTAAACACACACACACACACACACAACACCACACACACACACACACACACACACACACACACACACACACACAGAGAGAGAGAGAGAGAGAGAGAGAGAGAGAGAGAGAGAGAGAGAGAGAGAGAGAGAGAGAGAGAGAGAGAGAGAGAGAGAGAGAGAGAGAGAGAGAGAGAGAGAGAGAAAAGACAGAAAGAAACAATTGCAGTCTGAATACTGGAGTTGTTCCCAAGGTAACCAGAAACTCCGATATCATCACAGTGGACCTGATTATGCCACAGGAATTTCCGGTTCTACTTGAATGCTTAAACACATGCATCACCCCCCCCCCCCCCCATCCCCACTCCCTTCCACCACCCCACTCTCTCCCCCCGCCTTCCTATTGTTGTTTTTTTCCTTGCTTGCATATCAAGGAGCGGAACAAAGGCGGTAGAAAGAAAGTGTAAGAAAGAAACAAGTAAACAATTTTTTTTTTAAACGAAGAAAAAAAAAAGGACCAGCAAAAGATTGTTTCTAGAAAAGTTCAGAAAAGATGTTTTTAACTACAACAACTGCTTCCTCCTGGAAATATTTGTCTAGAAAGGTAGGCTACATATTAGCATTCCAATTAAACAGAACAAATTAGATACACGAACTTAAAAAAACAACTCGCTGAAGGCATTCAGAATTGTACAGGCATCATAGTATAGACTACCAGAAGAAGAGAAGAAAAAAACAGCAGCAGCAGCAGCAGCAGAGCCGAGGTGTCAGTGTTCTCGCCAGGCCGGGCCGACAGAAAGCAGAGACAGCGGGTAAGTGGGCAGGTGATATCGATCCATTAGCACCAGGCAGGTGGCTGATAGCAGGTACATGGATCCTGCCTGCAGTCACCCCCCTCACTGCTAGCTCTACCTTACCTTCTGGCCCCTGTATTGCCTTCTGGCCCCTGTATTGCCTTCAGGCCCCTGTATTGCCTTCTGGCCCCTGTATTGCCTTCCTGGCCCCTTGTATTGCCTTCTGGCCCTTGTATTGCCTTCTGGCCCTTGTATTGCCTTCTGGCCCTTTTATTGCCTTCTGGCCCTTGTGTTGCCTTCTGGCCCTTGTGTTTCTGCCCTTGGCCTTGGCCCTTGTATTGCCTTCTGGCCCTTGTATTGCCTTCTGGCCGCTGTATTGCCTTCCAGGCCCCTGTATTGCCTTCTGGCCCCTGTATTGCCTTCCAGGCCCCTGTATTGCCTTCCAGCCTGTATTGCCTTCCAGGCCCCTGTATTGCCTTCTGGGCGCTGTATTGCTCTTCTAGGCGCATGTATTGCCCTTCTGGGCCTGTATTGCCTTCTGGCGCTGTATTGCCTTCTGGGCCTGTATTGCCTTCCGGCCCCTTGTATTGCTTCTGGCCCTTGTATTGCTTTGTTCGTTTATTTGCCTTTAGCGTTATTAGCCTTCCCGGGCCCTCGTTTTGCCTTCTGGCCCTGTATTGCCTTCCAGGCCCCTGTATTGCCTTCGGCCCCCTGTATTGACTGCTGGCCCCTGTATTGCTCTGGCCCCTGTATTGACTTTTAGGCCCTTGTATTGCTTTACTTATTACTGCCAGTTTTATTTGATGCCTTTAGTCCCCTTATTTAAACCCTTCACGGCCCTTGCGTTTTGACTTCTAGGCCCCTGTATTGACTGCCAGGCCCCTGTATTGACTTCCAAGGCCCCTGTATTGACTGCCAGGCCCCTGTATTGACTTCCTAGGCCCCTGTATTGACTTCTAGGCCCCTGTTTGACTTCAGGCCCCTGTATTGACTGCCAGGCCCCTGTATTGACTTCCAGGCCCCTGCGTTGCTTTCCAGACCCTTGCATTGTCTTAGGGGCCTTTGTATCTATCGCCTTCTGCCACTGCCGGCGGAAGCGCACAGCAGCAGACCCGACAAGCGGTGGATAAAGCAGAGCACAGAGCTCCTTGTCCTTGGTGGTCTCGGGGTTATCACCGCCACTTCAGGAGAAATGACAGGGCCTGGCTTCAATCCCGCTACATTCCACTGTACCTGGCTTGAGTGGTGGGTGGTGGTGTGTGTGTGTGTAGGGGGGGATCTAGCTCGTGTTTTTTTTGGTGGTGGTGATACACCGTCGTAACTGTGCTATTGCAACATGCGTACAGTTGCATGTAACAGGGGAAGCAGGAAGATTTCAGAGGAGAAAACTCAGTCTTCTAGCAAACTAAACACAAAGGCGGGTTAAACAGACCAAACAAAGGCAAAAGCAGGCAAGTGTTGTGCTGTAATGTGGTGACTTGCTCCCTTTTAACGAGTAGAAACACCCTGTACACAGAACAAAAGTGGTTGGGAAAAGTCGAATTAGAGGAGAGAAAAGAAACGAAAAAAAGAGAGAGCAGAAAAGAACCAAAAGAACACAACATACGCAAAACAGTGAACACAACACTAGGACACTGACAGACAACAACAAAACATCTCAATGATTTCAATATTGAGTCAACAATTGACCTGGTTTTTTTCTATGATTTGATAAAACATTAAGACGTACAATTTCAAAATGCATGCTCCTAAAAGACATATAACATCAGGCATTGGAACCGAACAAAGTTGAATGAATCAGGGTTGACAGACACATAAATGACGCACACACTGTCGGTGCTGCTGGAATGACCTTGTAGGACCTTGCCCTGGGAAGGGGGGGGGGGGGGGGGCAGAGTGACCAGGGGAGAGTGTCTTGCTGACAGTGCAGCAGACACAGTGCAGGGACAAACGGCTGTGCTCTGCACACCTCGTCAGTCAGGTTGAAAAATGTTTTTTTTAAATTATTTTTTTCTTTTATATCAAGGATAATGGAATAAGCACTCATGCGCTTTTTTACATCTAGTCCCTGTGTGTATGCAATTTTGTAAATTCTGTCATCCATTCCCACCGGCACACGATGGCCTACTCTTACAAAAAGCGAAAAGTGAAGATGAGAGTGAAAATGTATGAAAGAATCGAAACCTACCATTACCACACATACAGTTGAGCAAACAAGTGTGTGTGTGTGTGTGTGTGTGTGTGTGTGTGTGTGTGTGTGTGTGTGTGTGTGTGTGTGTGTGTGTGTGTGTGTGTGTGTGTGTGTGTGTGTGTGTGTGTGTGTAATATCCCATTTTGTGAAGAGACGTAAAATGAATCCAACTTGAGCAAAACCTAAACCCAGATAGAAGTAAATCACTGGTTTTGATTTGTTTTTTTACAAGATATAGGGCTATACAAATTTCATGTATATATTATTATTATTATTATTATTATTATTTTTATTATTATTATTATTATTATTATATTATTAACAGTTAGAACACCGCCACAGCACACCTGGCATACATAAACCAGGCAATTTCCCTGCACGCAGTCGAACCATGCACTCTGGCAGCAGGTCACACTGGGCATCAGTCATTGCTCAACAGTGGGTGAGATAAGAAGAGTTGTTCATTAACAAAGAAAGAAATAGCAGCTAGAAATCTCACACATCTCAAAATTACAAACCCAAACAATGCTCTTTAAGTCGAAAAGGAATTGATGGTATATCATATTACCAACACATTGTAGTGAGGGAAGTAAAGATGTTGAACAGTATGATTTTTTTTAATGAGAAAAGAGCCATTCTATCATACAGTAGTAATAATATTATGTGTACGAATTGTTTTGAAATGTACAGGACAATAACTATAACCACCTGAAAATTGTACAACTAACAAAAGTTTTATTGTCTATTGATTGAGAGCCTATGCACGAGTTTTCAAGCCTTGCGATGTGATTGTTTGAAACAACAAAAAGTGAACATGAACAAAAATGCTTTTTAGGCAGTCTTCAAGAACTGCAAAAAATAATTTTTTAAAAAGTGACAAAACAACGCTGACTGCATGTTTGTGTGTATGCACAGAAGAAACAAAATGTAGTTCAAGCACTTTGATGGACGGGAAGAGAAAACTCAGAGGGAAGCTGGTCAACTGCCATGTTAGGTCATCACCCTCCCTCCCTCCCTCCCAGTCCTCAAGGTTTTCAGCTGCTGTATGTTCCGTCCTCCTGAAGCTGGACTGAGTGAAGTGACGTCACTGGCAATATCCACATCCCCCTCACCCCCATCCCTCTGTGCACAGAAAAAGCTGTCCACTGGTCAGGCAACAATGGAAGTTTGTGGCTGTAAGCTTTTTCAGTGGAGGAGGAAATTGTATACATTTTCTCGTTAAATAAAACGACGTGAATATAGCCAGTGACGTCACATCTACCATGACTTCAGAAAGATTGAACATACGCCTTGGCGTGGAGGCAGAGAGAGACTTGCACAGGGACTGACTCCCTGAGGGAAATGGTTTTACCTGGGCACGAGGGGGTTAGGGGCAATTAGTGAACCAACTTCTGGTGACAACACTGACAACATTACTTTACTACAGGTGTTTTATCTATTTTTTCCTGATTTTTTTTTTTACATTTTCTTGTGTGCAAGAAAATTGAATTGCTTTTTCAGGGAATATGCGTCGCCCCAGTCTAGCGCTATACTTTTTAGTTGGTCTGTCTATACACATTTCCTTGCAAATACAAGTTCTTCTTTCAATGAAATTGACCTGAACAACTTTTCATTTTCTACATGTGCTAAATGCGCGTTACACTGGAGACCAAAGTTCCGACATTCAGACAAAGGCTCATAGTTCAGGGGATGGGGCAGAACGTCAGCTCCTGATGGGAATCGAGCTACAGAGCGTGGGTGAGTTACTCCTGTTTCTTCAAACCAGACCGACCTGAGTTGTGATTTGGCACCAAGCAGACCACTGTTATCTAAATTTAGCAAGTAAGAAGGCAGTCTGATTCCTTGAGACAGTACAGACAAATTGCATTGTATTGTATGTATTGTATTGTATTGTATTGTATTGTATTGTATTGTATGTATTGTATTGTATTGTATTTGTATTGTATTGTATTGTATTGTATTGTACAGCAGTTACAATCAAACTAGACCAGTGAAACTCAAGTCCTTTTCCAAGGGAGGGCACATGCTCACA
>CM060337.1:1048971-1056471 GCA_030674155.1 Stramonita haemastoma
TAGTGGTTAGGGCGTTGGACTCGTAATCTAAAGGTTGCGGGTTCGATCCCAGCTTTCGGCTATGGCGGTGTACCCTTGGAAAAGGCACTTTACGGCTATTTTCTCACCCCACCCAGGTGTAAAAGGGTACCAACCTTGTGTTGGGGGTTAACCCTGCAATAGACTGGCGTCCTATCCAGGGGGGAGTCTATGACTCTCAGTCGCTTAACGCCACAGAAACCGGGATAAGCACCGGCCTGATGAGCCTTAGGCTCGGGACAGACTTTAACTTTAACTTAACTATGCCCACCATCGCCATCAAAGGAGACCGCGCTAAAATACAGAAGAGACTCAACATTTCGCAAAATGGTTCTGTATGTTTCTCTGCAAAGTCAGGTAGATCTAGTTTGGACCAAAGACTTTCCTCCCTTCCCCTCCCCCTCCCCCTTCCCCTCCCCCTCCCCCTTCCCCTCCCCCTTCCCCTCCCCCTCCCCTCCCCCTTCCCCTCCCCCTTCCCCTCCCCCTCCCCCTTCCACTCCCCCTTCCCCTCCCCTTGCCCTGTTTTTTTTTCTGTTCTAGACTTGCAGCACGTGCAATGGATTAGACATCTGTGCAGAGGGACAGGGAAAGGAGAACTTATTTATTTATTTATTTATTTATTTATTTATTTATTTATTTATTTATTTATTTATTTATTCTTTTATATCGAGGATTTATTATTTATTTATTTATTCTTTTATATCGAGGATAATGGAATAAGCACTCGTGTGCTTTTTTACATCTAGTCCCCGTGGGTATGAAGTTTTGTAAATATTGTCATCTGTTCCCACCGGCACACGATGGCCTACTCTTACGAAAAGCGGAACAGGATTTAAACATGTGCGCAAGATGTTCTGCGTGCGTTCGCACACGGGGCCTCGGTTTACAGTCTCATCCGGACTCTCTGTTTAGTCTCATCCGATGTCTCTGTAGAGCTGCCTGCAGTACAGACGTCAGGTGTGTGAGTTGTGCAATGCGCCATGCCTGCAGTACAGACGTCAGGTGTGTGAGTTGTGCAATGCGCCATGCCTGCAGTACAGACGTCAGGTGTGAGTTGTGCAATGCGCCATGTCTGCAGTACAGACGTCAGGTGTGTGAGTTGTGCAATGCGCCATGTCTGCAGTACAGACGTCAGGTGTGTGAGTTGTGCAATGCGCCATGTCTGCAGTACAGACGTCAGGTGTATGAGTTGTGCAATGCGCCATGTCTGCAGTACAGACGTCAGGTGTATGAGTTGTGCAATGCGCCATGTCTGCAGTACAGACGTCAGGTGTATGAGTTGTGCAATGCGCCATGTCTGCAGTACAGACGTCAGGTGTATGAGTTGTGCAATGCGCCATGCCTGCAGTACAGACGTCAGGTGTGTGAGTTGTGCAATGCGCCATGCCTGCAGTACAGACGTCAGGTGTGTGAGTTGTGCAATGCGCCATGCCTGCAGTACAGACGTCAGGTGTGTGAGTTGTGCAATGCGCCATGCCTGCAGTACAGACGTCAGGTGTGTGAGTTGTGCAATGCGCCATGCCTGCAGTACAGACGTCAGGTGTGTGAGTTGTGCAATGCGCCATGCCTGCAGTACAGACGTCAGGTGTGTGAGTTGTGCAATGCGCCATGCCTGCAGTACAGACGTCAGGTGTGTGAGTTGTGCAATGCGCCATGCCTGCAGTACAGACGTCAGGTGTGTGAGTTGTGCAATGCGCCATGCCTGCAGTACAGACGTCAGGTGTGTGAGTTGTGCAATGCGCAATGCCTGCAGTACAGACGTCAGGTGTGTGAGTTGTGCAATGCGCCATGCCTGCAGTACAGACGTCAGGTGTGAGTTGTGCAATGCGCCATGCCTGCAGTACAGACGTCAGGTGTGTGAGTTGTGCAATGCGCCATGCCTGCAGTACAGACGTCAGGTGTGTGAGTTGTGCAATGCGCCATGCCTGCAGTACAGACGTCAGGTGTGTGAGTTGTGCAATGCGCCATGCCTGCAGTACAGACGTCAGGTGTGTGAGTTGTGCAATGCGCCATGCCTGCAGTACAGACGTCAGGTGTGTGAGTTGTGCAATGCGCCATGCCTGCAGTACAGACGTCAGGTGTGTGAGTTGTGCAATGCGCCATGCCTGCAGTACAGACGTCAGGTGTGTGAGTTGTGCAATGCGCCATGCCTGCACACTTTCCCCCCTTTTTTTCTCTGCATTGCTTCTCTCCCCTTTTATCTTAGCTAGGTAGTCTACCTGCAGATATTACTATTAAAAGTGATGGAATGTATTTATCTGTGTGTCTCTGTATGTGTGATTGTCTCTGTCTCTATCTATGTCTGTCTTTGCCTCTTTGTGTATGTGTGTGTCTTTGTCTCTGTCTCTGTCTCTCTGTCTCTCTCTCGCTGTCTCTGTCTGTCTGTCTGTCTGTCTGTCTGTCTGTCTGATCTGTCCTCTTCTGTCTGTTCTGCCTCTCTCTCCCTCTCCCTCGTCTCTCTCTTCTCTCTCTCTCTCTCTCTCTCTCCTCTCTCTCTCTCTCCTCCTCCTCCTCTCTTCTCTCTCTCTCTCTCTCTCTCTCTCTCTCTCTCTCCTCTCTCTCTCTTCTCTTTTTCTCGTCTCTCTCTCTCTCTCTCTCTTCTCTCTCTCTCTCTCTCTCTCTCTCTCTCTCTCTCTCTCTTCTCTCTCTCTCTTCTCTTCTCTCTCTCTCTGTCTGTCAGTCTGCATCACCACACACACCACACAAAACGCACACATACACACACACATGCACAACACCTCAAACAAACCAAATCAGCACTAAACTGAATCATCACAAAGTAACAGTCAATACGAAGGTATAGTAGTGTCGACATCTGCTGGTTCTGACTAGCTCCGTTCAGTCCTCGAGGGACTTTTCTCCGGATTCTCTTCTGACTCCTCTCTCCTCAAAGGGTGACTCATTCTCCGGTGAACGCGCATTCTTCACCTTAAATCTTCCGCTCTCCTTCATAGCTCTGCGTGACTGACTTTACAAACTCTAACCTATAAAAAGACAAGTCTATCTCTCACCACAACACACACACACCACCACACACACACCACGCACACACACACACACACACACACACACACACACACACACACACACACACACACACACACACACACACACACACACACACACACACACACACACACACACAGGGAGACGGATAGCTAGTTTGGTCAGAAACATTGCGCTGGCAATTTGAAGACCCGGTTTCGAGTCGGTCGAGGAGATTTTTCTCCTGGAGTTAACATTAGTGCTGACTCCACTATCCCCAAAAGTCCTTCGGATGAGACTTTAAACCGAGGCCCCGTGTGCGAACGCACGCAGAATATCTTGCGCACACGTTAAATCCTGTTCCGCTTTCGTAAGAGTAGGCCATCGTGTGCCGGTGGGAACAGATGACATTTACAAAACTGCATACACACGGGGACTGGATGTAAAAAAGCACAAGAGTGCTTATCCCATTATCCTCGATATAAAAGAATAAATCAATCAATCAAATCAATCAACACACACACACACACACACTCACACACACAAAACACACACACACACACACACACACACACACACACACACACACACACACACACACACACACACACACACACACCACACACACACAGTGCAGACCTGCAGAAGCTTTGAAACAGGGGACATTCCTGACAATGTATCACAGTTTGGCTTGCAGTTTCTGTCTGTCTGCCTGTCTGTCTGTTTCTCTGTTTGTCCGTCTGTCTGCTTGTCGTGTTGTGCGTCTGTCTGCTTATCTGGCTATCAATCTGACTGTCTCTCAGCCTGTCACTTGTTTCTGTTCCTCAGTCTCGTATCTTTGTTCATGTCTCAGTCTCCTGTATCTTTCTCTCAGCCCTCTACTGCTCTTGTCACTTATGTTCATGTGCTCAGTCTTGTATGTTTGTTCATGTCTGTTGTGTTGTTTGTTTGTCTCGTTTGTGATCTTGTGTTTATTGTTCATGTCTCTGTGTGTGTAGTTGTGTGACTTCATCACACCACACTCTAATCCATTCACACTCACATCATCTATATTTTGTTATTATATTATACTTTATATTACTATATCCAATACTATATGCTCTTGTCATGAGTTGTTGTATGTTGTTGTGTATGTGTGTTGTATGTTGTGTGTGTGTGTGTTGTATGTATGTATGTATGTTGTAATATACATATATATATATATATAGTTATATAATTATATGGTTACAGGTGCACTTGTGTACACACGTGTGCTTATGTGTATGATGCAAGTACATGTGTGCAATATAGCATGTAGGTGTGTCAATAGCCATGTGTATGCACGTGAAGTTTTTATGTATGTTTGTGTTTATGTAATGTATGTTATGTTATGTAGTGTGTTTCATGTATGCACTGTAATGTGTGTATGTATGTATTATAGTATGTATGTATGTATGATGTATGTGTGCATGTATTTATGTATGAGTATATGTTGTGAGTTTGTAGTATGTGTTATGTATGTATATCTTCAGTTTAATGTCTATTCACATTTAGTGATTTTAGACAACAACAAACACACACACACCACCCCAAAAAAAATGACAAGGAAGAGTAAACAATAAACTGAAAAATGTCATTTAACAGTGCTGAAATAAAAACTAACCCTAACAAACTACAAAAACTGGATTATTGGACTTCTTTTCAACGCTAACACAATGTCCAACAGCAACGAAGGTTCAGAAAAATCTGATCCAGTGTGTATGTATGTGAATGTATGCATGTGTGTGTAGTGTGGTGTGTATGTATACTTATGTATGTATGTATGGTATATGTATGTATGTATGTATGTATGTATGTATGTATGTATGTATGTATGTATGTATGTATGTATGTATGTATGTATGTATGTATGTTTGTATAGTTGTGTATGTTATGTATGTTTGTATGTATTTGTATGTTGTTCTATGTGTGTATGCATGCTTGTGTGTGAATGTGTTTCAAGTATGTGTTGCCGTTGTGCATGTTAGTATGGGCACATGAGCACGCGCGCGCGGTGTGCTTGTGTGTGTGTTTGTGTGTGTATGCATTAATTGTTTGTGTGCATTGTGTTGTGTGTGTGCATATAGTGCGTGCATATGTGAGTGTGATTATATGTGTGTGTATGTGTGTTGTGTGCGTGTGATAAAAGAAAAAAAGCAGAATCCCCACAGGTGAGAATGCTGCCAACATACAGGTCACACACACACACACACACACACACACACACACACACACACACACACACACACACACACACACACACACACACACACACACACACACACACACACACACACACACACACACCCCTGCACACATGTGCAGAAGGCTGAGACCCAACACAGGCAGCTCGCTACAGAGTGGCAGGTAGAAATGCTGCAGGTAAGGACTCTTCACTTGCAGACATTTCGCAGGTGAGGACGCACTTATGGCAGATATGGTATCTGACATACCAGACACCAAGAGCGGAGCAGGTCGCCCCAACGGCTGTGGTGCTGGTGGTGGGTTGAGGAGGCAGTCCCTCAATCAGAGAATTGCGCTGGGACTGTAAGACAATCAAACCCCGTCAGCCTTTAACCAGACATTCAGTAGCTAAGTCGGGTTGCATGGCATGTTGGAATGCCCTCTCAGGGAAAGCAGCCCCACTAGCACCCCCACCTCACACTCAGGCAGCATAGGAAACAGCTACCCCACACTACCCTCATGAGCTCAGGGTGCATGGCATGTTGGAATGCCTCTCAGGGAAGCAGCAGCCCCACACTCAAGCAGACAGAGACCCTACACTCCTCAAGCTCAGGGTGCATGGCATGTTGCAATGCCCTCTCAGGGAAGCAGCCAGCCCCCCCACTCAGCAGACAGAGACCCACACTCCTCATGAGCTCAGGGTGAGGTGAGGGCTATCCCTGAAGACAGAACGTGGCTGGCTTCATGGTGGGCAAAACCAGTCACATCATTATGTCAACTCTCACCACTGGTGAACCTCAGAGCTCTAGCGTAGCCAAGGAACCAAAGTATAAGTCAGGGACAGCTCAGTGATCAGGGCACTGGCTCCCCATAAGCGAAGGTTAAGGCGCACTGAACATGGTTACCGCGCTGATGGGTGACCAGTCATGCGTCTTGGTTTCAGTGCAGTCTCTCAGTTCACCCAGCTGCAAATGGGTACCTGCATCTTAAGGTACAGGGAAGGTAAAGCAGTGAGGGAGAGGAGATGGGCGCCGCCCTCAAGTTGCTGGCCCCTGGAGAAGCTGAGGTCTCTGACATCTGGCTCCCCCAAAAGATATTGTAAGTTATGGGAACACCTTACCTTTCTTACAAGTCCGATGCCTACCATCAGTGGCCAGTTCCTTTCTGTTCAGTCACATCTGTTCCTATTTCTGACATCTGATATACAGGAAATGGATACATAGCACCATTATAAAAACTGCTACAGATGTAAACAGACAATGTGTAGAGAGAAGTACAGAAGGAGAGGGTGTGAGAGATAGAGAAATGAAGCGAACGAGAGAGGGAAGGAGATAGAGAGAAGTGAGAGAGAGAGACAGAGACAGAGACAGACAGACAGACAGACAGACAGACAGACAGACAGACAGACAGAGACAGACAGAAGACAGACAGACAGACAGACAGACAGACAGAGAGATCGCCATTGACAATGTTAAGTTTCTGGCAAGAAGCAAAAAACAAACATATTTTGATTTGGTGACAATATATATATATATATATATAATATATATATATATATATATATATATATATATATATATATATATATATATATATATATATATATATATATAACACGCACGCACACATGCACGCATGCACACACACACTCTTCCCCATACACACGCACGCACACACACACATGCACGCGCATGCATGCACGAGTATAAAATACACACACATGTGCACGCACGCATGCACGAGTGTCCACATATAACAGACAAATGAACACGCACGCTTGCGCGTACCACAGACACAGAAGACAGACACAGACAGACAGACACATACCACAGCACACACACACACACAGATACATACACACATACACACACACACTCTCTCTCTCTCTTTGTTCACACACACACACACACACACACACACACACACACACAGATACACACACTACACACACACATAAAACACACACACACCACAACACACTCACACTCACAATCCACAACCCTACCACACCTCCCCTCACACCACCCACCCCCCCCCACCCACACACACACACACCCCACGGGCGTGGTTGTGTGGTTCCCACAAACGCAAACAGAAGAATGAAAGACAAAAACAAGTTCCAGAGAGAAAGAAAGACAGATAGACGGACAAACAGACAGATAGACAAGCAGACAGACAAGCAGACAGGCAGACAAACAGAGAAGCAGACAGACGAGCAGACAGACCGAAACTGCAGCCAAACTTGTGATACATCTGTCAGGAATGTCCCCTGTTTCAAAGCTTCTTGGCTGCACT
>CM060337.1:1058971-1066471 GCA_030674155.1 Stramonita haemastoma
CATGTTTTCACATCTTTCTTTTCCTTTTCTTCTTCTTTTTTTTCTTTTTCTTTCTTGCAGCCCTGCAACTTGACTGGGCAGAGATGGGGAACAACATGGTTGGCGATACACTGTTCATATGGAAACGGGATTCTAGGGAATCCATCAATTGGGGGAAGATGTGCTGCATGCTCACCTTTGACCTCTGTGGATTCCAGCCTGCCGATCGGTAGTTTCTGCTCGAAATCTCAACGTCTGATTTTTTTCTCTGTGGATTGATCAAGAGGTTGGTGTTATTGCTGCTGTTCTTTTGAATGGGAGAAAAATGCGTTAGTTGTGTGAATAAATGCCACACAATGATTACACCAAATGATCAGCAAAGAAAAATGGCAATTAATTAAAATGGAAATGCAATACAAGGTGTTCGGGAGGTGGGGGGAGGGGGGGGGTAGATTTATGTCAAATCAAACATACTTGAATCATCCCATGTAGGTCAGATACCAAATATAGTTGACCGACCTTGACATTTCACACAGACAGCTAGCTGTGATCGGCACGCTGGAATTCACAGAGAGGTCACACCACAAGAAATGGAGGGGGGGGGGGGTATGTCTGTCAAATCAAACATACTTGAACCATCCCATGAATATAAGGTGTCAAATATTGACTGACGTTGAGATTTGAACCAGAAACTAGCTGTGATGGGCAGGCTGGAATCCACAGAGAGGTCACAGGTGAGCACCACTATCTCCCATCGCCCACTGGACACAGTCCTCCCTGTGTCTGCTTCACTGTCTGATGCTGGGTCAGGTGTGGCAGTGCTGCCTGTGGAGGCAGGGGAGGAGACTGCTGACACTGACAACAGCACAGCAGGCGCTGTGCAGTCCTGACTCGTTCCGTTCTGATAGTTAAGAGTTCCGCGTTGAGCAGATCAGCTGTGACAGTTAATAAGGATTAAGTGATAAGGGGTTTCTAATCCTCATGGTCCTGTAGTCCTCATGGTCCTGTAGTCCTCATGGTCCTGTAGTCCTCATGGTCCTGTAGTCATCATTGTAGTCCTCATGGTCCTGTAGTCCATGGTCCTGTAGTCCTCATGGTCCTGTAGTAATCATGGTCCTGTAGTCATGGTCCTGTAGTCCTCATGGTCCTGTAGTCATTGTAGTCGTGGTCCTGTAGTAATCATGGTCCTGTAGTCCTCATGGTCCTGTAGTAATCATGGTCCTGTAGTCATGGTCCTGTAGTCCTCATGGTCCTGTAGTCATTGTAGTCCTCGTGGTCCTGTAGTAATCATGGTCCTGTAGTCATCATGGTCCTGTAGTCATTGTAGTCCTCATGGTCCTGTAGTAATCATGGTCCTGTAGTCATCATGGTCCTGTAGTAATCATGGTCCTGTAGTCATGGTCCTGTAGTCCTCATGGTCCTGTAGTCATTGTAGTCCTCATGGTCCTGTAGTAATCATGGCCCTGTAGTCATTGTAGTCCTCATGGTCCTGTAGTAATCATGGCCCTGTAGTCATTGTAGTCCTCATGGTCCTGTAGTAATCATGGCCCTGTAGTCATTGTAGTCCTCATGGTCCTGTAGTAATCATGGCCCTGTAGTCATTGTGGTTCTGTAGTCCTCATGGTCCTGTAGTCCTCATGGTCCTGTAGTCCTCATGGTCCTGTAGTCATCATTGTCCTGTAGTCCTCATGGTCCTGTAGTCCTCATGGTCCTGTAGTCCTCATGGTCCTGTAGTCATTGTGGTCCTGTATTCATTGTAGTCCTCATGGTCCTGTAGTCATCATGGTCCTGTAGTCCTCAAGGTCCTGTAGTCATGGTCCTGTAGTCATCATGGTCCTGTAGTCATTGTGGTCCTGTATTCATTGTAGTCCTCATGGTCCTGTAGTCCTCATGGTCCTGTAGTCCTCATGGTCCTGTAGTCATCATTGTAGTCCTCGTGGTCCTGTAGTAATCATGGTCCTGTAGTCCTCATGGTCCTGTAGTCCTCATGGTCCTGTCGTCCTCATGGTCCTGTAGTCATCATTGTCCTGTAGTCATCATGGTTCTGTAGTCATCATTGTAGTCCTCATGGTCCTGTAGTCATGGTCCTGTAGTCATCATTGTAGTCCTCGTGGTCCTGTAGTAATCATGGTCCTGTAGTCCTCATGGTCCTGTAGTCCTCATGGTCCTGTAGTCCTCATGGTCCTGTAGTCCTCATGGTCCTGTAGTCCTCATTGTAGTCATCATGGTCCTGTAGTCATTGTGATCCTGTAGTCCTCATGGTCCTGTAGTCCTCATGGTCCTGTAGTCCTCATGGTCCTGTAGTCATCATGGTCCTGTAGTCATTGTGATCCTGTAGTCATTGTAGTCCTCATGGTCCTGTAGTCCTCATGGCCCTGTAGTCATTGTAGTCATCATGGTCCTGTAGTCATGGTCCTGTAGTCCTCATGGTCCTGTAGTCATCATTGTAGTCCTCATGGTCCTGTAGTCCTCATGGCCCTGTAGTCATTGTAGTCCTCATGGTCCTGTAGTCATGGTCCTGTAGTCCTCATGGTCCTGTAGTCATCATTGTAGTTCTCATGGTCCTGTAGTCCTCATGGTCCTGTAGTCCTCATGGTCCTGTAGTCATCATGGTCCTGTAGTCATCATGGTCCTGTAGTCATCATTGTAGTCCTCATGGTCCTGTAGTCATGGTCCTGTAGTCATCATGGTCCTGTAGTCATCATGGTCCTGTAGTCCTCATGGTCCTGTAGTCATCATGGTCCTGTAGTCATGGTCCTGTAGTCATCATTGTAGTCCTCATGGTCCTGTAGTCATCATGATCCTGTAGTCCTCATGGTCCTGTAGTCATCATTGTAGTCCTCATGGTCCTGTAGTCATCATTGTAGTCCTCATGGTCCTGTAGTCATCATGGTCCTGTAGTCCTCATGGTCCTGTAGTCATCATGATCCTGTAGTCCTCATGGTCCTGTAGTCATTGTAGTCCTCATGGTCCTGTAGTCATCATTGTAGTCCTCATGGTCCTGTAGTCATTGTGGTCCTGTAGTCCTCATGGTCCTGTAGTCATCATGATCCTGTAGTCCTCATGGTCCTGTAGTCATTGTAGTCCTCATGGTCCTGTAGTCATCATGGTCCTGTAGTCCTCATGATCCTGTAGTCATCATGGTCCTGTAGTACTTCTGGTCCTCATCGCTGTTTCGTTGATGAACGCAGTGATTTTTATAGACGAGTTCCAAAGCTGACTTCAGTGCAGAACTGTCAGTGCCGTGCCCCTTTTGCAGTGCAAGATCAAACGCGCATGTTGAAGATTCTGCCATTCGTGTCAGAACTGGGTGAGTTGTGGAATCCTAAACCGTCAGAGACTCTGTCAGTCATGTCAGATCTTGGTGGGTTATGGAGTAACGAAACGTCAAAGACCCTGCCATTCATGTCAGAGTTTGATGAGTTACGGAATCATGAAATGTCAGCCATTCTGTCATTCGTGCCAGCGGGAGGGGAGTTATGGAATCACAAAAGTACACAGCTAAGATTTCCCCTCACAGTACAGTGGCTTGTGCATTGGGAACAACCACTGCTTTTCAAACATGAGGGGAACACATAAAATGTGTTTGAAATCCTTGATATCTCCCTAAAAAAAAACTGAAAATGAACACTGTAACGGTTCATTTTTCAGGAGGGGTTTCTTCTTTGTTTCTCAGCAACAGCTTCGAGGTTCATGTAGGGGAGGTTTTGCGTATGCGATTATTTGCCCAACATGAAGGTAGCCACAATCCGACCCCCCATACAACTGCTGTGGGATATCTAGCTGTGTCTGCATGCAGTATTCCAGCATGTCTGCCGACACTGATCGCTTTGCCTGCCCCTACATCATGTTGCCATGTTCAGGAACAGCGGTTCTGCAGCTGGTTACCTGGTGGCAGGATGCAAGGTAGAAAACATCAGCCACCTGCCCACCTTACAACACACCCCCTGCATACACACACACCTTGCACGCACACACGCGCTCGCGCGCATACACACACAACACACACTCACACATACATACACACACCTTGCACGCACGCACACACACACCTTGCACCGCGTGCGCGCGCGCGCGCGCGCACACACACACACACACACACACACACACACACACACACACACACACACACACACACACACACACACACACAGTGCTGAAACAAGAAGGCTGAGAATGGGAGTCACAGGAGCCAGAAGAAGCCAGTGGCTGACTGTGGAGCTGACTGCTGTTGGCAGGAGTGGAGGAGATGTACACAGACCATTCTGCATAGAGCAGGGACCATGAAATAGTCATCGATGAACTAACTGCTGTTGCAGGGGGGAGGAGATGTACACACATCATTCTGCGTAGAGCGGGACCATGGAATAGTTATTGATGACCTAACTGCTGTTGGCAGGAGTCAGATCTGCACAGATCATTCGGCCGGGACCATGGACTAGTTATTAGTGGTCTGTGCTGTTTGTATCTGCTGTACAAGCCAGCTTTTCCCAGCATCCTTCCTCTGTACCAGTCTGCAGAAATGTAGCATTGGAGTTCACCTTGTCACCTTTATGAGGCATCTCCACTTCTGTGCTAGGAATTCCTCTTTTCTGTCCCTCTCCTTGTTTCTGCCTTGTTCCTTTTCTCTCTGTCTGTCACCTCTTTCTTGTCTAGTTTGTCGGCCTTCTTGGTCCGTTTTCTTATTTTTTGTTTTTTTCCCGAAAGACTTGTAAAATAACTATTCTCTCCTGCGCCAAAGTTGGATACGCTGGGCCTGATTTGTCAGGCGCTTAACGGCAGCGTAAACGCATTTTTGCTCATGTGACAGACGCCCAGTAACTGCTGTCAGAGTTTGATGACGAAGAGGAAGTATAGATCAGGTGTTGTTATATAAATATAATATAATACTATATATTTGTGTGTGTGTGTGTGTGTGTGTGTGTGTGTGTGTGTGTGTGTGTGTGTGTGTGTGTGTGTGTGTGTGTGTGTGTGTGTGTGTGTGTTAGCCATTCCTTACTACGCCCTCCTTTGCATAATGTTGTCCCATTTCTATAGTGTTGTGTTGTACTGTGTTGCATGGTAGGTGTTGTAGTGTATTGTAGTGTATGTAGTTGTAGTGTATTGTAGTAGTGTGTTATACGGTGACAGCATTGTTATGTACTGTGAAAGTGTGACCGTGTATTATATGGCTTTATAATATAGCATGTGAATGAAGTTGGATGGGTGACCGTTTGCGCGCCTTGGCTTCAGTACAGTCCCCCAGTTCACCCAGCCGTAATTGGGTACCTGCCCTCTTTGGGGTCAGGGAAGGTAAAAGCAGCGAAGGAGAGGAAATGGGCGCCGCCCTCAACATGCTGGTCCCTAGAGAAGCTGAGGTCTCTGATGCCTCACTCCCCTACGACTGCCTCGGTTATGGGACACCTTTACCCTTATGTGAATTTACAACATGTCTATATAATTCCTGCTGGGGGAGTTGGGAGGGGGGGGGGGGTCCAGAAAGAGAGATGACCACAGTGTGTGTTGTCCATCCTCTCCCCTGGTCCTGCTGGTATGGGGGCTGTAATTATGTGTGCCTGCCTTTGAGAGGGCGTTTCACGATAAGGGGGGGGGGGGGGGGGAGGGGTACTAAGCTTTCACTTGCTCTTGTGACTTCTTTTACATAAGCTACAGGTACGCTAGTTTATTTGCTAGTTCGGTAGCTACTTTATTGTCTCGTTTCGATTACAAACATCGGGCCTATCATTCTCTGTATCATGGGATGGAATGGAAGTGACAACTTGTGTTAATCCTTACCTTGAAGCATGTGTGTGAGACATGTGTGTGTGTGTGGTGCGCGCACGCGTGTGTGTGTGTATGTGTGTATGTTGTGTGTGTGAGCAATGGATGAGCAGCGAGTAAATACTAGCTGGATTCCGTGTGTACCTGTCTGTGGGGGTGATGAGGGTGAGGGGTGAGGGTGAGAGGTGAGGGTGAGGGGTGAGGGGTGGAGTGTGAGGTGGTGAGGGGTGAGAGGGTGAGGGGTGAGGGTGAGGGTGAGGGGTGAGGGGTGAGGGGTGAGGGGTGAGGGTGAGAGGTGAGGGGTGAGGGGTGAGGGGTGAGGGTGAGAGGTGAGGGGTGAGGGGTAGGCCCTGACTATTGGCTGTGACGGCAGGAATGATGGCAGTGTGCTGCACACCTCTCCACAGGAATCGTCAGCCTCAGGCTCAGTCTGTCTTTGTTTGTGTTTGTTTGTTTGTTTGTGTCGACAGTGAGTCAACAGCATTCCAGAGCTGTGTGTGTGTGTGTGTGTGTGTGTGTGTGTGTGTGTGTGTGTGTGTGTGTGTGTGTGTGTGTGTGTGTGTGTGTGTGTGTGTGTGTGTTGTGTATGTGTGTGTGTTTGTGTATGTGTGTTGTGTTTTGTGTTTGTGTGTGTGTAGTGTGTGAGTGTGTGAGTGTGTGTATGTGTGAGTGTGTTTAGTTGTTTGTTGTTTTTAATATCGAGGATAATGGAATAAGCACTTCTGTGCTTTTTTGCATCCTGCCCCCGTGTGTATGCAGTTTTGTAAATCTTGTCATCTGTTCCCACAGTCAGATGGTTGAAAAACTAACAACTTTAAAACTAGCCACTAAGCTGTTTCTTGATATTTTTATAAATTAAAGAGATTCTACTTTTAGGTGGACTGTGGTTATTTCTTTTAGGACTCCAGTGTTTGGAGCGATGGTGTGAAATAGGGTCTTCAGGAAATCTGCAGAATAGGTTTTTCTTTTCTAATTGGCCACGTACTAATAGACGGTTTTTAATGGTTATGTGCTTTTGCATTGCAAATCACACATTGTAACACGAGTATGTACACGATAAAAGTGACCAGAGTGTCATTTGCTAAAGACAATTTTCATGTTTCGTAAGCATACTTACCGGCACTGCCACACATGTTTCGCTCCTATGACAAACAACAATAGTTACTGCCACACATGTTTCGCTCCTATGACAAACAACAATAGTTACTGCCACACGTTTTTCGCTCCTATGACAAACAACAATAGTTACTGCCACACATTTTTCGCTCCTATGACAAACAACAATAGTTACTGCCACACGTTTTTCGCTCCTATGACAAACATCAATAGTTACTGTCTGAGCGTTTGATGACGAAAACAAACAAACCAACTAAAAAACCATAAAAAGAGACAACCCTCATACACACAACAACAAAACTAAACTCGAATTCATGCACAAGTCTGCCTACTTCTCTGTGTGTGGTGTCTGCTTATAACTGCACAACATAGAGCACTCCAGTCTTGTGGTAGAGACATCACCTCTCTCACATCCTGTGTGGGGAAAAACCTGCCGTGCCTATGAAAGAGCTAATGGTGCAGTGCTATCACCTCTGACAAACTTTGGCAATAAAAGCCACTATGGCACACTAATTGTCAGGCAGACAGGGAGAGTGGAGTGCAATGAACACAGCATTCTGCTCCTCTGAACCCCCCCCCCCCCCCTGGCCTAAGGAACAACCCAAATTACTGTCCCGAAGTTATAGCTATTATGCCAATAATACA
>CM060337.1:1073971-1076471 GCA_030674155.1 Stramonita haemastoma
TGTGTTTGTGTGTGTGAGTGTGTGTGTTGGTGTGTGTGTGTGTGTGTTGGTGTGTGTGTGTGTTGGTGTGTGTGTGTTTGGTGTGTGTGTGTGTGTGTGTGTGTGTGTGTGTAAGTGTAAGTGTAAGTGTAAGTGTAAGTGTGTGTGTGTAAGTGTAAGTGTAAGTGTGGTTGTGTGTATAAGTGTAAGTGTGTGTGTGTGTGTGTGTAAGTGTGTGTGTGTGTGTGTGTTGGTGTGTTGGCAATTGGGGTATGTGGCAGAGGTTCCGGGACAGACGGAGGTCAATGAGGACTGACAGTGACTTGGCTTCGGCACCCCCCACCACGTGTCCGGGATTGCCTCCCTTTCCTGCACCTCTCACCTTCAGTCTCTGTCTGTCTGTCTGTCTGTCTGTCTGTCTGTCTGTCTGTTTCTGTCCCTCCGCTCCGCCTGTGCAGTTTATCTTGTGTGTGTAACTATCTCTGTTTCTGCCCCGTCTGTGGCTAGTCTGTCTGTATCGCGAGCTGCTCCTCTGTCTGTCTTATCTCTCTGTCTTTCCATCTTCCTGAATGTCTGATCTGTCTCTTTTTTTCAAGTTAAGACGATGTTTATTGGACATGTTTTGGTTAAAAGGTTATCGTTTTACTTTATTTCTTTTTTAGGTTCAAGCTTATCAACGATAAGAAGGAATCTAAAATGTTTATGATTATGTAATGTATCGTTTCTTACGTCTGTTATTTTCTGAATAACCCCATGAGGATGCCGGGAGCCTGTCAGTGAGAATAGCATCCCCACCTTCTGGGAATTCTGTACTAGGAATTCCATCTTTTCTATCCCTCTCCTTGTTCCTGCCTTGTTCCTTTGCTCACTGTCACCTCCCCCCTGTCTATTTTCTGCCTTCGTGGTCCATTCTTCTGCCTTTTTTCCAGAAAGACTTTAAAAGATAAAAACTTGTTTCACTTTTCGGAAGAGTAGGTCACGTGTGTTGGTGAGAACGGATGACAAATTTACAAAACCGTATCATGCACACTGGACTGGATGTAAAAAAGTTCATTTTTCCATTATCCTTGAAATGCTCTCTCTCTCTCTCTCTCTCTCTCTCTCTCTCTCTCTCTCTCTCTCTCTCTCTCTCTCTCTCTCTCTCTCTCTCTCTCTCTCCTCTCTCTCTCTCTCTCTCTCTCTCATCTTGATCTTATCCCTGATAAGGGCAGGGACTGGATGTAAAAAAAGCACACGAGTGCTTATTCATTATCCTCGAAATAAAAGAATTTGCCTTGCCTTGCCTTGCCTTGCCTTGCCTTGCCTTGCCTCTCTCTCCTCCTTACCTCTCCCCTCTCCCTGCCTCACCTCAGGGGAGACGGGGTAGCCTAGTGGTCAGAACATTGCGCTCGCAATTTGACGACCGGAGTTCGATTCCCGTTAGAGGGAACACATAGGACAGTGAATGAACACTGCATCCAGTAAATGAACTCTGCAGGAAAACGCTTCGCCCTGAATATTGTGCAGTCAACAGCCAGAGAAATCACCGTGCACGGATCCAGTGACCTGAGCAGAGAAGAAACTTTGTAGCCAATCCCCCGACCCTATCCAGAGTGTAGTTATCACAATGTTTCAACTAATTTGGCAGTGATACATTCACACCATGATGTAATTACCACAATGTTCAAACAAATTTGGCAGTGATACATTCACACCAGAATGTAATTACCACAGTATTTTAACATTTTTGGCAGTGATACATTCACACCAGAATGTAATTACCACAGTATTTTAACATATTTGGCAGTGATACATTCACACCAGAATGTAATTACCACAGTGTTTTAACATATTTGGCAGTAAGAAATTCACACCAGAATGTAATTACCACAAAGTTCAAACATATTTGGCAGTGATACATTCACACCAGGATGTAATTACCACAATGTTCAAACATATTTGACAGTGATAAATTCACACACAGACATTTTTCGACCGTTTCCTATCTGTTCATTGACTTAGCAATAAAGTATAGTGTACACGTACGCACGCACGCACGCACACACACACACACACAACACATACACACACACGCGCGCGCACACACACACACACACACACACACACACACACACACAGTGTTCCATCCTAGCAATGTGAAGGAGTGCCGATCACATCAGAAATCAGTCTCTATGTGCTAATGTCAAGGCTGACAGTTCCAGACTTTGACTGCAAACTCATCCTGAAGAGAAAGGTCAGGGGAGGGGGAGGGGAAGGGAGGGGAGGGGGAGGGGAGGGGAGGATAACCAGCTCCTATCAACACTGTGGTGTCAGGAAGCACGTGAGGAATGTGGGCCCTGTGTTGACTGAAGGGAAAAGGCCAGGTCCTGTGTCAATGCTCCCCAAAACAAATGTCACTGAAAGACAACCCCGCTTCACACTGCTTGGCATTAGGCAACCCTTGCGCGCGTGTGCGCACGCACAGACACACACGCGCACAGACATACACACGCACACAGACACACAGACACAGACACACACA
>CM060337.1:1081471-1093971 GCA_030674155.1 Stramonita haemastoma
AAGTTATTCACTCATTCATTTATTATTCATTCATTCTCTCTCCAGAATTTTTTTTTTACTGTAGAATGTCCGATGTATCTGCATGATTTCTGTGAGTTTGAAACAAAATGTCTTGGAAGTCGAGCAAAATAATGATCTTGGGATATCTACCGTCGGAATGGTATTTTAGGGATGTAAATGATGTCATATATTCAAAACTACACACGAAAGAATTCTTCGTGGTATAAGTTATTTTGTGGGTTTCTTTAATTAACTCCCCTGAAGCGACAGTCCTTTATGAATTTTAGTAAGAACAAAGAAGACAACAGCGTTCTTGCTAAGGGAGGCAATTCAAAGCATGGGGCGACAATCCTTTATGAATTTTAGTAGTTTTAAAGAAGGCAACAGTGGTTTTCATGGTCAGGGGAGGGAACTCTAGGCGTCGTGCATTAGCGCAACATGGACCAATGGACATATAGGCAAAATAAGATAAACGAAAGGTAAATTGTATTTTTAGTATTTTTTCCATACTTGCTTTTGACAAAAATTCTTGATTGTAGATGTTCTCTGTTCGGCATAATAGACTTTTGCTACCCTCATCCCGATACAAATAAAAGGGAGTGAAAGAGGCTTTGTAAGTACATATCCGGCACACCCTGCATGTAAATCTTTCCTAGAGTAGCAGGCTATATAAATGAGCGTTGGGCCTACATCAGCCGTCAGGCTGTTGACAATTTATTTTTATTCTTCTCAGGAAATGTGTGCGTTTCTTTTCTTTCTTTCTTTCTTTTTTAACAGAGGAGAGACGTGTACCTGTAGTGACCTGTTCGTTTACTTACCGCTTGTTCCTTTATCTAACTAGAGATCTAATTGTCAGATTGTTGTTTTGTAGTCGTGCTTTTTGCGATGGTGTTCCTTCTTGATTTGCTGATAGTCCCTAATCAGGGCAAGGGCCGGAGGAAAATAATTTCTGCGAATGCTTATCTGTAACCCTTGGAAAATAAAGATCTCTCTCTCTCTCTCTCTCTCTCTCTCTCTCTCTCTCTCTCTCTCTCTCTCTCTCTCTCTCTCTCTCTCTCTCTCTCTCTCTCTCTCTCTCTCTCTCTCTCTCTCTTTTCTTCTCCCCTTTTTTCAAAATGTTATGATTTGAATGACTTATTTTGTTATAGATGGTGGTGGATTGATGTTTTCAGTCGTTTACCTCATTATGTTCTCATGTTTGCTCTTTATTGAGCTTTTTTTTTCAATTCAAAATCTTAATTTCATTCTTACTTCTTATTTCAATTTCTGAATGCGTGCCTTTAAAAAAAAAAAAAAAAAAACACTTATTAATGTATTGCTTTCTTATTTCTTGTCTGTTGTTTGCTACTTGGTATGGTTTCTTGCTCTTGGTATTTGGATCATTATTATTGTTGTTCTTTAGTTAGAGGTTTTTTTTTTTATCTTGATGTATCCCTAATAAGGGCGGGGACTAGATGTAAAACAGCACACGACTGCTTATTCATTATCCTCGAATAAAAGACTTTGCCTTGCCTTGCCTCTCCCCCCCCCCCCTTCTCTCTCTGTCCTCTCTGTCTCTCTGTCTCTCTGTCTCTCTGTCTCTCTCTGTCTCTCTCTCTCTAAGAAAAGTGTTGTGTGTGTGAGTGTGTGTGTGTGTGTGTGTGTGTGTGTGTGTGTGTGTGTGTGTGTGTGTGTGTGTGTGTTGTGTGTGTGTGTGTGTGTGTGTGTGGCGTGTGTGTGTGTGTGACATAGACACACACACACAGACAGAAAAACAGATAGACAGCTGACAGAGAGAGTGAGAGGAAAAGAGAGAGAGAGGAGAGAGAGAGAGAGAGGAGAGAGAGAGAGAGAGAGAGAGAGAGAGAGAGAGAGAGAGAGAGAGAGAAGAGAGAGAGAGAGAGAGAGAGAGAACAAAGAAGAATGATCAAAGCATATCGTCACAATAAAGTTTTACAGTCCACTTTGCCACCCGTGCACTACAAAGAAGGAACTGGACATAACGCCATTTGCCTGACATGAAAACCAGGTAAACAATCTGCTGTGTCAGTTACTGCTCAACTGTCCCTGGTGTTAGCAGCAGGGCTGACAGAAGCCAACAGCTGCTCGTGACCCCAGGTTGACCTTAACTGAAGCGGTCCGCGCAGAACTTGCAGTTTGTGGCTGGAACATGTGTCATGTGTCAGTGCCGGGCAGTGCCGTCAGTCACCTGTTGGCTCATCCCTGCATGTGTCAGTGCCGGGCAGTGCCGTCAGCCTGTTGGCTCATCCCTGCATGTGTCAGTGCCGGGCAGTGCCGTCAGCCTGTTGGCTCATCCCTGCATGTGTCAGTGCCGGGCAGTGCCGTCAGCCTGTTGGCTCATCCCTGCATGTGTCAGTGCCTGGCAGTGCCGTCAGCCTGTTGGCTCATCCCTGCATGTGTCAGTGCCGGGCAGTGCCGTCAGTCAGCCTGTTGGCTCATCCTGCATGTGTCAGTGCCGGGCAGTGCCGTCAGCCTGTTGGCTCATCCCTGCATGTTGTCCGTTCTGTTCAGTGGCCAGTGTGACACGTTGATTTGGCAGTGGTTGTTCTGATATTTCTCCTTTTTTAAACATGCTGCAGTCTTCTGCATCTGGCTTTTTAAGGCATTTGGTGTTTCGACAAGACCGTCAAAATTACACCCCAATGATTATGTCATGAATACATACATACATACATACATACATACATACATACATACATACATACATACATATACATACATACATACATACATACATACATACATACATACATACATACATAATTATACATACATACACACATACAGACATACATACATACAGACATACAGACATACAGACATAAATACCATACAGACAAATAGACAGACAGACAGACAGATATGCATGCATGCATGCATGCATCCAGACATACAGACATACAGACATAGTAGTTGGCACTCACCAGTCTCGTAAGACTATGGAGTTGCGCTCTAGTCTTTAGAGCGCAAAGCCTGGGTAAGTAAGTATGGAAGGCAAGCTGTTACCCATGCAGCAGACCCCCCCCCACTTCTCCACACCACTGGAATGGAGAGCAAGGTGTCAGAGACCTCAGCTTCTCTAGGGGGATAGCATTTTGAGGGTGGCGCCCATCTCTCTCTCTCTCTCTCTCTCTCTCTCTCTCTCTCTCTCTCTCTCTCTCTCTCTCTCTCTCTCTCTCTTCTCTCTCTCTCTCTCTCTGTCTCTCTCTGTCTCTTCTCTGTCTCTCTGTCTCTGTCTCTCTCTTCTCTCTTCTCTCTGTCTCTCTCTCTCTCTTCTCTCTCTCTCTCTCTCTCTCTCTCTCTCCTCTCTCTCCTCTCCTCTCTCTTCTCTCTTTCTTTCTTTCTCTCGCTGCTTTACCCTCCCTGGCCCTAAAGAGGGCAGGGTAGCCATTTACTGCTGAGTGAACTGAGGGACTGTACTGAAGCCAAGATGTACACACGGTCGCCCATCCACTTGGTAAGCACACTCAACGCTGCTTAACCTTAGACTTGTGGAAAGCGAGTGCTCTTTCCTTTGAGCTATCCTGCCCCCCATTTAAGATACAGCCTCTCCAAAAGAACAGTAAGCTAGGCCTTCCCCCACTGGAGAGAAATGTTGCAAACACTGGCTGGAAGTGGGGGTCTTAAAATTAGCATAATAAATGCCAGCGTTCTACACAGGCTTGTGGGGTACTACCAAGACGTGGAGCTGTGTGGAGATGTAGACAGTCTGTAAAATGCCAAGGTTAAAAACCTAGATACTGCAGTAAAAAAAAAATCATTAGAGATTGCCAAATGGTGCAAATGCAGAAACAGTCATAAGATAAACCCAGCTTTTGGACAGTCTTGTTTCCATATGTGTCTAAGGAAGATGTGTATGTGTATGCATATCGCTATTCAAGTGTGAGGGCGAACATGAAAATGGTTGTTAGCATATGATGCTACGTGAAACACAGTCATGAAAAAATGGCTCTGAATAACTGCTGGTTTCAAAAATAAAGAGTGGAAGAGCTAACCAGCGAGCCTAACAAAACAAGGAATCAAAATTTAAAGATATATGTAATTATACATATATAATGATTACCAGCACGTGGAATCAAAGAGCCAGCCAGCCAGTCAACCAGAAAGCCAGCCAGTCAGCCAGACACTAAGTCAGTCAGCCAGCATCCAGTCAGCCAATCAGTTAGCTAGTCAGCCAACCAGTTAGCCAGTCAGCCACTCAGTCACTCCTTCCACCATAAAAGCAACCAATCAATCAATCAATCAAAGCAAAGACACCTAGAGAATGTCACTGACTGACCTATCACTCAGATCCATTTCAGAATGGCACTGACCTTTCAGAATGTCACTGACCTTTCAGGATGTCACAGACCTTTCAGCCAGACAAAGATCCATTTCAGAATGGCACTGACCTTTCAGACAAAGATCCAATTCAGAATGACACTGACCTTTCATCCAGATACATTGAATGTCACTGACCTTTCAGCCAGACAAAGATCCATTTCAGAATAGCACTGACCTTTCAGCCAGACAAAGATCCATTTCAGAATGGCACTGACCTTTCATAATGGCACTGACCCTTCAGCCATGCGAGGATCCATTTCAGAATGGCACTGACTTTTCAGCCAGGCGAGGATCCGTTTCAGCCTGCTGTATTCCACACTCAGCACTCAGCCTCAGTGACTGATGGATGGTGGCAGAGATTTGTCTTCTGCTCTTAAAACTCTTCCCCTGATGGCCTGCCATCCACCTGCAGTTCTGCTGGGGAGGAAAATGCTGCTTCATGTCTCCCCTGCACTCCAACCTCTCTCTTGCCCTCAGCAGTAACACAGTCCCTGCTGTGACCCCCTTCCATGTAATGGGTGTGGAAGTGCCTCACACAAAGGCGGCACAGGATTCGGTGCTGGTACCCACAGGGCGGGCAATCCCTCAGCCCCTGCTGGCTGCTTCAACAGACTGTCAGTCAGCTTCAACCCCTTTCTTTTCGGTTCGCGATGTTTGGAAATAAAGATTCGATACAACAGGGAAGTTTTTTTTTTGTATGTTCTTAACTGATAATGCCTTACAGCAGTATTCTTTTAAATAAGAGTGTAGTGTGTGTGTGTGTGTGTGTGTGTGTGTGTGTGTGTGTGTGTGTGTGTGTGTGTGTGGTGTGTGTGTGTGTGTGTATGTCGGGGGGGGGGGGGGGGGGGGGGGGGGGCATTCAGTGATTTCATTTAACATCTTCAAAAGGGAAAAAACATAGCACAAAAAGCACTGATCCTATTTAACGACTTCCAATGGGACAAAAACAGAGAAAAAACACAGGGATTTTATTCAACGTCTTCAAATAGGAAAAACAGAGAGAGAAAAAAAACACGGGGATCCTATTTAACGTCTTCAAATGGGAAAGTTAGAACGCAAGCAAATAGTCATTAAAAAAAAAAAAGGAATCCGCTAATAGAATCCCCACACTCTTCACTTCATTTCATTCCTTGCTGTTAACAGCCCCTCTGATCACAAAGCCACATCAGGGCTGTCTGTCGCATTATTCAGTCTCAGCAACTCTGACAACAGTCCCGTTAAGTCAAGAACCAATACCATTTAACTCCTTCATGTCATTTATATATCTAGCACCGTCCATCTGGCAGCAAGAAATCAGAAATTAATCACAAAATGCCTTCATTTATTTCAGTCCAGTCTGTAATGAGGATACCAGCCATTCTACTCAATGTTTCATCCTCACACTATTATTTTTAAAGCGAAAGAGGGGATTCTAAACTCTTCTATGAACGAAACATGCATGCATACTTAACAAAAATGTCCTGTGGGCTGATAACATTGCCAAACAGACATGCCGTGCCATGCCAATGTTTACAATATCTGCATCTGGTGTTACCAGAATAAAACAATACAGGAACAATGTCATAATATAAATATCTTGTATAAACAGGAAATGTTTGCAAGATCTGCTCGAAAAAAAAGGCAAGAGTACGGACTGGGAAGGTAAAAAAAATAAGCAAGAGATATTTTTAAACAAGTTTTCAAAAAGACAAAAACAGAGAGAGTGATAGAAAAGGGAAATTTTCTATCCCAGGATTACCAGGTGGTGGGAATGCTACTTATGCTGGAAGAGCGCCCGGCATACTATTCCCAAGGGGAGTGTTAACACACTTCGGATCCATGCTTAAGAACCCAACAGAAGGGTTTAGTCATTGGACGCTTATTTCCCTTTTATTTGATATTCAATAAAGAAAAAAATTAACGAAAAAAAATCCGATTCAACACTTTTTCTCCTCTTCTTTCCTTTTTTCTCTTGGTTCCATAAAGAATGATTTCCGGGTGTGGGGTGGTGGGGGTGGGGTTAGGGGGCAACACACCTTTGGTTAGAGAGGTATGAAAAGCAGGGACACGTGTGTGTCTGCCAGTGCTGAAGGTTCCGCGTTCCTCCCCTATCTCTCTCTGACACAGATCTGGGGGATCTAATCTAGGAAGCTAGATACACACATTCCTGAACAAAAATTATCAGGTAATTGAGGTTGTGCTCCCTACTCCTCCTCCTCCTCCCTCACAGTGGGGAATTACTCCATGATTCATTGTTGCCCCGGCAGTCAGTATTCATAGCTATGTGGCTTTTGATTCAACCAGGGTTTCATTTTTCTTTATCTCCTCATAATCATATTTGATGATTTTTTTTACCGTAGCTAAAGCTCTGAGGTTCACCAATGGTGAGATAATTGAGTGTGCGACCTGCCCCCCCCCCCCCCCACAACACACACCATTTAGACAGCCACATTCTGACTTCGGGGATGGTGTCTAAACACGACTCTGGTGTGCATGTGTCTTAGAAATTTTGTAATTGGTTCATAATAATAACAATAACAATAACAACAACAACAACAATAACAATATATGGAATTTATATATCGTTGAATCTTAGAAAGCAACAAACCAAAGTGCTTACATTCAAATCATTTACACCCATGCAATTGCAATCCTCAAAAAATAATATTAAGAGATATCAAATTCAACACACACACACACACACACACACACACACACACACACACACACACACACACACACACACACACACACAACGTGCACGTGCACGTGCACGTCTGCGCGCGCACACAGCAGGCTAAGGCAGGGTGATGGAGACGGCGGTGGCTGTTGAAGAGAATGGATAGATCATGAGGGGGAGATGTTAGGATAAAATAAAGTGTTTTGAGGCTGGATTTGACAGTGTTGAAGAGTATGGATAGATCATGAGGGGGAGATGTTAGGATAAAATAAAGTGTTTTGAGGCTGGATTTGACAGTGTTGAAGAGAATGGATAGATCATGAGGGGAAGATGTTAGGTTAAAATTAAGTGCTTTGAGGATGGATTTGACAGTATCACAAGTAGGCTTTTGGCGAAGGGATATTTTATTTATTTTTATTTTATTTATTCTTTTATATCGAGGATAACAGAATAAGCAATCATGTGCTTTTTTCATCCGGTCCCCGTGTGTATGCAGTTTTGTAAATATTGTCATCTGTTCCCACCAGCACACGATGGCCTAGTCTTACGAAAAGCGGAACAGGATTTTACGTGTGCGCAAGATGTTCTGCGTGCGTTTGCACACGGGGCCTCGGTTTAAAGTCTCATCCGAAGGACTTTTGGGGAGAGTGGAGTCAGCACTGATGTTAACTCCAGGACGAAAATTTCCTCGACCGGACTCGAACCCGGGTCTTCAAATTGCCAGCGCAATGTTCTGACCACTAGGCTATCCGCCCCCCAAATAGAGAGAGGGAGGTCATTCCATGTGGAAAGACCACAAACAGCCGTGAACCGTGACCGCCAGCAATGGTGTGTTTGAATCTCGATGTCTGAAAGCACAGAGCATCTGCAGGTGAAGGACGGGAACAGGAACAGGATTAAAGTGTCCAGGTAAAGACAGTTACAGAGAGAAGTGGGTGCAGATTTGTGGAGGCATTTGAAGCAGAGCGTATTTATTTTATACATCACAAGACAACGCACCAATATAGACATTCATCATCATCATCATCATCATCATCATCATCATCATCATCATCATCATGATTATCATCATCATTATTATTATCATCATCATTATCATCAGTATCATCATCATCATCATTATCATTATTTTATTACCATTATCATTATTATCATTGTTATTATTATTGGGCTCAAACATAGGCAGACTAGACGTCCTTGTTCCTCAGTGGCTCACTACTAGACAGCCAGTGACGTCAAAGCTGCAGACCATAATCGTGCACAGGCAAGGCAAAACTCTCCAACTGACACTATCCAAGACAGTGCATATCCCAGCCCATGCTCTTCACTAGGCCATGGGCAACACAGAAAGGACAGGGTTGGAGAGAGGAAGAGTGGCAGAAAGTCAGGATCAGAAAAACAGACCAAAGTCGACATCTGTGAGGAAGATGACTGCCAGAGAAACAACCTCAGTTTTAACAACGTTTGACGAAAACAGACTGCCGTACAGTCGTGCCTGGCTGCAGTGCGGTGTAACTTATTCGACACCATGCTGGATAAGAGTCGTCTCCTCTTTTCTATGGTAAAATGTACGACACAAAAGTCGTGAAACAGACAAGCCCGGTGTGAAAAAATGCCGGTGTAGGTGTAATGTTCTCCTGGCTCAAGAGACAAGCACTCGAGGTGCCTCTGACGTTCATGGCGCCTTCAGGATAACGCTTTCCGGCATTCAGTTACACAGCTTTAAAAATGGCTGTTTGGAATGGGCTGGAAGGAACGTCGGAGATGGAAGATGTCTGGAATACTTCGCGCGATGTGTGTGTGTGTGGTGTGTGTGTGTGTGTTGTGTGTGTGCGCGCGCGCGCGCGTGCTTGCAAGCCTGAGCGTAGGCACACCCTGCTGATGCTGACAGTGTGTGCAATAACAATGTGTGCAAGCACAGGTCTGTATCTGCTGACTATTCAGAAGTGCAATATCAGGCACAATCTCTTGATACTATATCTCTGTCTGTCTGTCTGTCTGTCTGTCTGTCTGTTCTCTCTCTCTCTCTCTCTCTCTTCCTTCTCTCTCTCTCTCTCTCTCTCTCTTTTAGTTTGAGATTTAAATTTTAGGAGATGACAGGCCTGATGTGGCTTCAGTAAGGCTGTGTAAACAATAGACTTGGATTGGATTGGATTGGACGGTTGTTACATTCTACTGTGTACAACTTTCATTCGCACCACAGTTGTACAACTTTCATTGGCACCACAGTTCACTGAACTGTTCTCCTAGTAAACCTGTTAGTTGACACAAGACCAGGCCACCCATTTGTAAAAATGTCTATTTCCTGTTTGTATGTGTCATTTTTTCCTTTCATAAAGGCAATGTTCTACATATTTTCTTTTTTCTAGGGACAACCCTGTGGTTCCAGTGGGTTATTGATTTTTAAGTCTACTGAATTTGTGCCACACTCAGGACTTTGGACAATCGACAACCGTGTCATTACAAAGACTAGCACCCAGACCGCCACTCAAGGCCTAGTGGATGGTAAGAGGGTGGGGGAAGGAAGTTTGGGTTTTTTGAGGGTAGGGTTAAACTCTTCGTGCATTCCTCCGTAGCGGTGTTGTCCTGACTGACACCGCTCATACGGTCTGATCCCAAGATCACAGCCACACCCACACTGCTGTCACGCCCTCTCCATCAAACAATCACACAGCCACACCCACACTCGCTGTCACGGCCTCTCTATCACATAGTCACAGCCACACCCACACTCGCTGTCACGGCCTCTCTATCATATAGTCACAGCCACACCCACACTCGCTGTCATGCCCTCCTCATCAAACAATCACACAGCCACACCCACACTCGCTGTCACGCCCTCTCTGTCACATGATCACAGCCACACCCACACTCGCTGTCACGCCCTCTCTGTCACATGATCACAGCCACACCCACACTTGCTGTCACAACTTTCTGGTTTCAGAAGCATAATCCCATAACTGGCTGTCACGCCCTCTCCCAGCATCCCAGAGTCAAAGTCACACCTACACTGCTGTCAGTCCTCTCCCAGCTGAAGGGAGCCATGACACCACGGGCTGGAGGAGCGGCAGTGGGGTAGGTCACTTCTTTATTGCACGGCCTGTTTTGGCTTCTCTCCTTTCTTCATCAACGTGGTCGTTGTCATCCAATGCTCAACAGCAGCTACTGTCTGTCACATACGCGAGAATGAGACTATAAACAGAGGCCGTGTGCGAAAGCATGCAGAACATCTTGCCACACGTTAAAACCCCATTCCGTCTTTCGGAAGAGCAGGCCATGGTATGCTGGTAGGAGGGATGACAGAATTATTTAAAAAAACAAAAAAAACCAGCATGCACACAGGTGTTGTGTTTAGAACCACCCTAAGAAAAAAATTGGGGAGATGGAGTCCCAAGGGCAGCTCGGGGCTGTAGGTATATGGCAACGTTCTGGTGGCTCCTGCCACGGTACTGGAACCATTCGTATCGGGTCATTCCAGTGGCGTGGAGAGGAGGGTCTGCTGCATGGGTAACAGCTTGCCCTCCATACTTACTTACCCAGGATTTGCACTCTAAAGACTAGAGCGCAATTCCATAGTCTTCCGAGACTGATGGGTGCCTACTACTTACTGCGCAAAAATGAGTTGCGTTGCCTTAAGCGCTTAACAAGTCAGCTGGTTCGATATGGATAGGGCATCCCTCTTCTTCTGTCTCCTGCTTTACTCTCTGTCTACATCTGTTTTTGTCTCTGTCTGTGTGTCTGTGTGTCTGTCTGTCTGTCACACACACACACACACACACACACACACACACACACACACACACACACACACACACACACACACACACACTGTCTTTCACTCCCATCTCTCTGCAAGTGGAATTCCGCACGCGTCATGAGTTTTTGTATGCATGCCTATGGAATGTGTGTGTGTGTGTGTGTGTGTGTGTGTGTGTGTGTGTGTGTGTGTGTGTGTGTGTGTGTGTGTGTTAGTGCGTGCCTGCGTGTGTGTTGTGTAGATTTGAGTATCTGTGTGTATGTGTGAGCCTGTATATGCGCGTGCGTGCACGTGTGTGTGTGTGTGTGTGTGTGTGTGTGTGTGTGTGTGTGTGTGAGGGGTTGATTGAGTTGGCAGGTTCTGTCAGAAAAGGCCAACATGAAGAGTCCTTTCGGGGAAAAATGCAAGGGGAAGAGGGAGGGAGGGAGGGAGGGAGAGATGGATTAGGGGGGGGTACTGGGGTAGGTATATAGGGGGTGGAAGATGGGGGTAAGGGAGCAGAGAATTTAAAAGCCATGGATAGCATACATGCCAGGGAAGACACAGACAGACAGAAAGAAGGTCACCTTTCACCACTACAAGTTTTTGCCCATCACGCCATTTTAAGGTGGCTGCATTCTCACTTCCAAGATGATGTCTAAACATGACACTGGTGTGCATGCCTTCACTTTAAAAAAAATTCACCAGTTCATACTGGCAAGCAATGGCACACTTTCCCAAAAGAGGGAAGGATTGTAACGCGTGTGCAAGACTGTGCACACAGGACCACCGGAAAGACTGGCGAGGGAAAGGAATGGGTACTGACGTTAACTCCAGGGGGAATCCCCTAGAACGGGTGCCTCTGTGGTGATTGATCCCAGGCGTCAGATCAGGAGGCCAAGGCTCTAACCAGAGGCTACCCCGTCCCCCAGGCAGTTGTTGTTGTCTTCCATTTTTCGTCTGGTCACTCCTAGTGATATTAGACAAAAAAGTCTTATTCAAACGTGTGTAAAAAATAAATAAATAAAAACCACCCACCCCACAGACACTTGATAATGCAATAGGAATCATAAAAACTTAAAAAAACAACTCATTAACGTCAATGCAACTGTAACAAATGTCCTATGGGACTGTGACAGAGACCTTTCACAATTTCAAATGCCAATTTTAAATCATTGGATATACTGGTGAGGGAGTTTTCGGAAAAATGGGGCATGTTCATTGCCTGGACCTCTTACTTCATTTTTTTTTTCATGCCCAAACTCTACAACACCACAGCTGACTTCAGCTCAAGGTCTCCATAGCCCAGCCGACCACAGAGGCCACATCACAAGGAATGAACAGTGACGTCTGCTTCCGGCCTAATGGCTGACTTACAAGCCCCATGGACGGGTTGGTGTGCACTGGGTTAATGAGGGGCAGGTGTTACGGTGTGTACAGGAAACCTGACAACGAAAGTAGCTGTTCTGTTGTAATCGCTATGGATACAGCCACAGAGGTCAATGGTCGGGTCAGACTGGGCAGTCACGTGATTTCAAGACACTGGAGGGAAGGAGGGAGAGGGGAGAGGGATATTGTAGAAATAGTTATCCCATACTGAGTCAGCACTTACCTTATTCGGTGGGTTGTTTTACGTTGTGTGCTCGGATTTCTTTTAATTTAAAAAAAACACATAAATGTTTGTTTTATCAGGATGTGGTGCTTAAGAAGGTTGTTTAGAATGGAAGCTTTCATCTGCAGCAGAGGTAAAAACAGCAGCAGTAGTAGTAATAGAGGTAGTAG
>CM060337.1:1098971-1118971 GCA_030674155.1 Stramonita haemastoma
CCCCCTTCAAATCTCCCTGTGCAGCCCACTCCTCCCCCTCCCTGCCGCAGCCTCACTTGTGCTTATCAGATTATGAAATCAGTCCGGCACTACATTTAGATCCGAGAGAGTATTTTAGGATTGTTTAAATCCGTAAAGAGCGTTGTTTGTTATTTTCTTCTGATTATATTGATTTATGTTTTAGGATCACTTGGAGGTACAATAAATAAATGCCAATTAAAACATGAATTACAGAAACTGAGCGGCTACTTTCGACGTAAACAAAGAGGAGGAGGAGGAGGTGATGATGAAGAAGAATTCTTATTTCGTGTTGTTTGTAAATATTGCCCTACCGACCTTGAAAGCCGTATCAGGGTTTTCATGAAGAAGAAGAAGAAGAAGAAGAAGAAGAAGAAGAAGAAGAAGAAGAAGAAGAAGAAGAAGAAGAAGAAGAAGAAGAAGAAAAGAAGAAGAAAAAAAGAAGAAAGAAGAAGAAGAAGAAGAAGAAGAAGAGAAGAAGAAGAAGAAGAAGAAGAAGAAGAAGAAGAAGAAGAATTGCAAAGAAGAATTGCAAAGAAGAAGAAGAAGAAGAAGAAGAAGAAGAAGAAGAAGAAGAAGAAGAAGAAGAAGAAGAAGAAGAAAAAGAAAAAGAAGAAGAAGAAGAGAACGGAAACCCCATCTCCCTCCTAACATACTCAAAAAGGGGATAGGAGAAATAAGCTCAAGGGATAGGAGAAATAAGTGCGAGGGATAGGAGAAATAAGTGCGAGGGATAGGAGAAATAAGTGCGAGGGATAGGAGAAATAAGTGCGAGGGATAGGAGAAATAAGCGCAAGGGATAGGAGAAATAAGCGCAAGGGATAGGAGAAATAAGTGCAAGAGAGAAATAAACGCAAGGGATAGGAGAAATAAGTGCAAGGGATAGGAGAAATAAGTGCAAGGGATAGGAGAAATAAACGCAAGAAAAACAGAAAAAAATAAAGGGGAGAGAAGGATAAACACGGAACACAAAAAGACTTAAAAAAATGAAGACAGTAGAAGAAATAAAAGGAGGGGAAAAAAGACACTTTAGAAAAAAAAAAGGGGGGGGGGGGGGTGAGGGGAGTTGGGAATTGGTAAGCGCAATTTAAGTCTTTAATCAATATGTTTGACTTAGAATTGAAATAATGTCAGTGTGATTTGACAAGAACAATTGAATAGCAAAGCTGGCACAACCATCACTCAACCATCACCACCACCACCCTTCACGCAAAACAACAACAACAACAACGACGATAATGGTATTAACAAGACTGCCACAACCATCCCACCACCATCACCACCATACGCATCAACAACAACGATATTAACATTGATAAGATCCTCACAACCACCATTCCCGCCACCGCCACCACAACCACCACCACCACCACCACCACCACACGTAACAACAACGATAACTGCATAAACAAGACCACCACCACCATCACCATCACCACCACCACCACCCCTACCACCACCCCCACCCCTAACAACAACAACGATAACAGATTAAACAAGACCGCCACCTCCTCTACCCATAACAACAACAACGATAATGGCATAAACAAGACTGCCACAACCACCACCACCACTACCCATAACAACAACAACGATAATGGCATAAACAAGACTGCCACAACCACCACCACCACTACCCATAACAACAACAACGATAATGGCATTAAAAAGACTACCACAACCACCACCGCAACCACCTACCACCCCCTCAACCATGCAAACCGCCACAGAGAGAGAGAGAGAGAGAGGAGAGAGAGAGAGAGAGAGAGAGAGAGAGAGAGAGAGAGAGAGAGAGAGAGAGAGAGCTCTCAGTAGAGTCTGGAACCACGGTAGTAAGTGTAAGTAAGCACGGTACTACAGTGCAGCTGACAGAGAGACAGAGAGACAGACAGACAGACAGACAGACAGACGGACAGACAGACAGACAGACAGACAGACTGACTGACTGACTGGCCACAGGAAGAGAGAGCAGCAGCCTGCCAAATGGCGGGTCTGCGTTAATTCAAGGTCACTACCCCGGGGTAACTGACCTTCCTGTGTACTACAACAGCAGATTACCATCTCTCGTCTGCCTGCTAAGCTCCCGCTTTCTTTCTGGTGGGGTTTTTTTTTGGGGGGGGGTTGTTTGTGGGTTTTTTTGGGGGGGGTGATTGTAGACATGTTTCTTCACACAACAGCCGTTCGTTGTTAGCATAATTATGTTGTTGTTGTTCCTGTTGTTGTTGTTGTTAATGTTCATGGTGTGTACAGCCCCACCGCGGATGAAGGCCCTCTGTCCAGGACGGTCACCTTTTGTCCATTTCAGCCTCTCCAGTGACATCACCTCCAGTGGAAATCAGCAGCATCCTCATTCCTTTCATTTCATTCCGTTTTCATACCACTTTAAGTCACCGCAGATGTCTCTGCGTGAAATTCGTGCTGCTCTCCCCAGGGAGAGCGCGTTGCCACAAGAGTAGCGCCACCCATTTCTTGTCTCTTTTTCCTGTCTGTAACCGTATTTGTTTCCTTATCAGAGTGACTGTTTTTCTACAGAATTTTGCCAGGGACAACTCTCTTGCTGTTGTGGGTTCTGTTACATGCACGAAATAGTTCTATGTAACACACGGGACCTCCGTGGTCTACTGAATAAGGGAAAAGTTTAGGGCCCAAATGGGGATCGAACCACCGCACACCTCCGACCCAGACTTTTCGCATCTAGGTAGATGCGTTACCTCTAGACCACCTATCTACATACCAGGCATGACCAGACACAAAAAAACTGGAAAAAATCGCATTTTATAAGAACAGACACCATAGTGACAAACACATCCAATACATTCAATGACAGAATTTTGCCCACTGTAAAGGTAGCTGTACTCCAATAATTAAATAAATGCTGTTCGTTTTTAAATGCTTATTCTCATTTCTGAATAAAAACTACTTGAACCAGTAAATCGTTTTGGATTTCCAACACATTGATTTAACTGAACATACTAAAACCTATGTTTCTTTAAGCTCTACTATTTATTACTTTCTTGTGAAGAGACGTTAAAGTGAAGGCCATTCTTATAAGCAATTACGTTATTGCGTTACCCAGTTTTTCTTTCACGCAACATCCAAATCAACAAGTACCCATTAAGATTTGAAAGGTAAACTATATTCTTCAGAGAGAGAGAGAGAGAGAGAGAGAGAGAGAGAGAGAGAGGAGAGAGAGAGAGAGAGAGAGAGAGAGAGAGAGAGAGAGAGAACTTTATTTGAAGGATTGGATGGCAGATATGCACTTTGCTTTTTTTTCATACACACACACACACACACACCACACACACACACACACACACACACACACACCGAAGAGTGAAGGCGTGTCTACCTCCTCTTCTCTCGCCATCTCTTGGGTCTCAAACACGTTGATTCATTTTCTTCAATGACGTCATTGTGCTCTAAAGCCTGCGTCATCAGACCACACGTGCTAACGTCAACATCGTCTTCCGGCTGACCTTGAATAGGAGACAGACAGATTATTGAAACACACACACACACACACACACACACACACACACACACATAGCAGTCAGTGAACATATGTTAAATTAAAGAATACACACACACATACATACACACACACTCACACTTACACACACACACACACACACACTCTCTCTCTCTCTCTGTCTCTCTCTGTCTCTCTGTCTCTCTGTCTCTCTCTGTCTCTGTCTCTCTGTCTCTGTCTCTGTCTCTCTGTGTCTCTCTGTCTGTCTCTGTCTCGTCTCTGTCTCTGTCTCTGTCTCTTCTCTCTCTCTCTCTCTCTCTCTCTCTCTCTCTCTCTCTCTCTCTCTCTCTCTCTATATCAAAGAAAGTAAAGAGACGTTAAACTAACGAAAACACCACACACACACACACACACACACACACACACACACACACACACACACACACACACACACACACACACTATCTAGATCTCATATCAAAGAAAGTAAAGAGACGTTAAACTAACGAAAACACACAACACACACACACACACACACACACACACACACACACACACACACACACACACACACACACACACACGGGGGGGGGGGGGGGGAGTATGGTCTAGTGGTCAGAACATTGCGCTCGCAATTCGACGACCCGGGTTCGATTCCCGTTCGAGGGGGTTTTTCCCTGGAGTTAATATCAATGCTGACTCAACTCTCCCCAAAAGTCCTTTGGATGAGACTAGAAACCGAAACATCTTGCGCACGCGTTAATCCTGTTTTGCTTTTAGTAAGAGTAGGCCATTGTGTTCCGGTGGGAAGAGATGACAAGATTTACAAAACTGCATACACATGGGGATTGGATGTAAAAAAGCACATGAGTGCTTACTCCATTATCCTCGATATAAAAGAATAAATAGAAAAAAACCGAATAAATAAACACACACACACACACACACACACACACACACACACACACACACACACACACACACAACACACTGTCTAGATCTCATATCAAAGAAAGTAAAGAGACGTTAAACTAACGAAAACACACACACACACACACACACACACACACACACACACACACACACACACACACACACAACACACAAGCGTGGGCATGAACAAACATGACGTACACACGATCCACAGTTGCGTCAGCAAGTCACAACAAACGTCAGCATCGTCTTCTTTATCTTCGGCGCTCATCAAAGACAGGGACAAACAGTCACTTTAGATGTTGTCAGTTTGGGGGAAACAGGTGTGCTCTCTCTCTCTCTCTCTCTCTCTCTCTCTCTCTCTCTCTCTCTCTCTCTCTCTCTCTCTCTCTCTCTCTCTCTCTCTCTCTCTCTTGGTCTGTCTGTCTGTGTGTTCCTGAGGTGTGCATGTTTGTGGGTGTTGTACTATCAGTGTAGGAGTGCGCTCCCCCTTCACAGTGTGTGTGCGTGATTATGAGCACTAACGCGCGCGCGCGCGCGCGTGTATGTGTGTGTGTGTATGTGTGTGTGTGTGTGTGTGTGTTGTATGAGTTGATTTCTTTTTTTAATTCTATCATTTGTTTTTGTTTTGTTGATTATTTCTCTATAATCGCTCCTTCCAATCTGAATACTTGGGGTTTTGGGAAGTTTCTGATGGTACTGATACTATTTCTAAGTTAACCGCTGTCAGGTTTATCCTCCTGTCTTTTGTAATCCTCCGTACCCTAAAGGAGGACCAGCCGCCACGGTGCCATGGTTGCCGCCTCGGGTCACGGCCTGGAAGGTGGCAGGTTCGAATCCCATGCGTCATTGAACTGGGCATGGTAGGTGATGTCTTGTGTGAGCTCAGGACATGTGCCATTAACCACCTCTGAAGTGACAGTACAGAGCAGGCCCCTCTGACTGATGGCCTCACGGCAGCCCGGCATTGATGGGCTCCATGTGGATTTATGACCCTGAGAATGGGACATCGCGAACCTGGGTGTACATACATACATACGTACGTACGTACGTACGTACACACACACACACACACACACACACACACACACCCCACACACACACACACACACACACACACACACACACACACACACACACACACACCACACACACGTACGTCTCATTCTTGTAGACGCGGGCTTTATTCATTCTCTGCTTTCCCAATCCGATGTCTGACGTCTTGTTGTGGAGTGTTGCAATCATCAATCTCATACCACTCTAGCTTTGGGGTTGACAGAGATATATCTGTTGTCATTTGTTCAATGCAATTTGAAATTAAGACACAAAACCGACGTGCTGTAACAATGACCAAAACAATCACTGCATGAAAGGAAACGTTGACTAGGACCAGACGTATTTGATGCAATGCTAGAGAGAGACGAGAGGAGAGAGAGAGAGAGAGAAGAGAGAGAGAGAGAGAGAGAGGAGAGAGAGATGAGAGAAGAGAGAGAGAGAGAGAGAGATGAGGATGAAGAGAGAAGATGAGAGAGTGAAGATGAGGGATGAGAGAGAGAGGGAGAGAGAGAGGAGGAGAGAGGAGAGAGAGAGAGAGATGAAGAGAGAGAAGAGAGAGACGAAGACAGATCAGAGCAGAGAGAGAGAGAGGACAGTAAACAAGAGACAGTAGGCAGAGAGACGGCAGGAGAGGCGACAGGGAGGGGGGGGGGGGCTAAGGAGGGCCAACAGCTGCAGACAGCCAATGAAGTCCTCCCCCCAAAGCACTGCCGACAGCCAATGAAGTCCTCCCCCAAAGCACTGCCGACAGCCAATGAAGTCCTCCCCCAAAGCACTGCCGACAGCCAATGAAGTCCTCCCCCCAAAGCACTGCCGACAGCCAACAGGCATCACTGGGGCACCATCAGGCTGTTCACTCGGGCCTGGGGCCTTCCAGAGAGAGAGAGAGAGAGAGAGATGAGAGAGCTGTACGATGGGAGAGAGAGGGAGAGAGAGAGGATGAGAGAGAGAGAGACAGAGACAGAGACAGAGACAGAGACAGAGACAGAGAGACAGAGAGAGAGAGACAGAGAGAGAGACAGAGAGAGACAGAGAGAGAGAGAGAACACACACGCACATGCACACGCACGCACGCACGCGCACACGCACGCACACACACACACACATACACACACACTTTAGTCCCCGCTCTACTCTTTGATGTTTCGGTTTCACTTGTAGAAATCCCTACTTGTTCATAATCTTTCCTCTTGGCTTAAGTGTGTATAACTATATTCAAGGGTGCTTAGACCCATCATTTTTTGTTTGTCTGTCTTTTTGATCCCCAGTTTCGTAAATTAATTGCTTTCTACTTCACGACCTGTCTAAAGTGTATTCAGAGCAAAGCTTCTTGGCCAGGGAGGGGGGGGGTGGGGGGGGGGGGTCAGGCCAGATCCTCTTTCAGAACACCTCTGTAAGTGGGCAAGTGACATTCTTGCCTGTGTTTTGCCTCCTGGAATTATTAAAGACCCTCACACCAAAATGGCGTAAAGTGGTGGTCTTCAATGTTATGTCTCTTCACAAAAAGTGATATGACAAATGGCGTAAGGTCTTTGTCTCTGGGTGTTGCTCTAGGAGCTGATTTGGGGAATTGCTGTTTGAACAGCTTTACACAAGGTGGTGTCCCCTCCTCTGCTGTGAGTCTGGCTGGAGATGATCACACAGAACCTCTGTCTGTCTGTCTGTCTGTCTGTCCAGAGGGTGCTGCCGTCTCCTCTGCTGTGATTCTTGCTGGAGCTCCCTACACAGAACCTCTCTGTCCACAGGACAAACTGTGTGTGTGTGTGTGTGTGTGTGTGTGTGTGTGTGTGTGTGTGTGTTGTGTGTGTGGTGTGTGTGTTGTGTGTGTGTGTGTGTGTGTGTGGTGTGTGTGTGTGTGTGTGTGTGTGTGTGTGTGGTGTTATATTTTGTTCCAACTGAGTATTTCTCTGGGAGTTTCACTGTAATAAATGATATGAAGAAGGAACATAGAATGCTCGCTGTTTCTGGATTAGCTGCAGACTGAGCCGAGTATATCTTTTCTTCTTCTTTTCTTCTTCTTCTTCTTCTTCTTCTTCTTCTTCTTCTTCTTCTTCTTCTTCTTCTTCATCCTCTTCTTCTCTTTCTTCTTCTTCTTCTTCTTCCTCTTCAAATTCTTCAAATTCGTCTTCAAATTCTTCCTCTTAAATTCTTCAAATTCGTCTTCAAATTCTTCATCTTCAAATTCTTCTACTGCAGTGCCAATATGGGTAGCATGTGTAATGCCTCCCTGGTCTTCTCCTGTGCTTGTCACTCTGCAGGAGGTCACCTCTGCCTGCTGGCCTCAGCCCACACGTTCTGACTTCAGGGCAGCTCATTCACAACTTCCTAAGAAAAGATTTCAGATTTGCTTGAAAAAAGCTAGGACAATGGGAAGGGTAGACAGACAATAAGCAAGAGAGAGAGAGAGGGGGGGGGGGGTTAGAGGGGTAAGGAAAAAGGCAAAAACAAAGGGGGTGCTTGGAAAGGGGAAAATTTCTTGCTCAGAATGTGGAGAAAGTGGGGATGCTATTTCACACTCTAAGAGCCCACGGGGCATCTCCACAGAAGAGATAACTATATCTTTTTTTCAATATTACATGTCACCATGATAAGATCAGAGGTGAAGTGTTTCATTTCCGCTTCAGACTTTACATTTCCCCCCAAAACGCCTTCTATATCCGGGTCTTTATTTTGACACGCCGTAGCCAAGATGTCTGTTGGTGTTCAGAGCAAGAGCAGTTCATTTTGTCAGAGTAAACTGCAGGTGAGGGAGAGAGGAGGAAGGACGGCCATGGTTTCCCCCATCAACAAGATGGATCGTGTTTACTCTGACTGAGGTGAAGATGTTGTCCGGGAGATTAGAATGAGGGGGGAGGGCGGAGCTTACTGCAGTGTGCTGTGGGCAGACTGACAGCTTTGTACAGCTTGACAGAGGGATCCGGTCAGGATGGGGGCCAGTGTCTGAAGTCACTGTAGCTGGACCCTCCTCATTGATGCTGACACTTGCAGGCACAAGGTGCGTGCGTGCATGCGTGTTTGCGTGCGTGTAGTACAGATGCGACGCGGGAGCGGGCACACAGACAGACACACATTCTCTCTCTCTCTCTCTCTCTCTCTCTCTCTCTCTCTCTCTCTCTCTCTCTCTCTCTCTCTCTCTCTCTCTCTCACACACCCACACACACACACACACACAACACACACACACACACACACACACACACACACACACACGGCATAAATTAAGAAGCAGAGTAGGGCATGCGTGATCGTACGAAGCCAACATCAAAGAACCACACCCCTACTACAGACCTTTTGCAGGTGTCAGAGTGACAACACAGTGCCTGGAGAAAGCCTTGACTGTCAACTATCACAAAGATCACACACCAGTTGAACGGAAAATCCCTACAGCATTCTTAGTCCCTTCCCTTCAACCTAATTTACCCTGAGTAGAAAAAAAACCTAGACAACAACATGAAAATAAAGAGATTTAAACAACAGCAACACCCCAACCAAAAAGAAAGTATAAACAACTAGATACAACAAACAGTAACGATAAAACAAAGATATGAAAACAACTACCCCCCTTCCCCATCCAACCAAAAACAAATCATAAACTAGATAACAACTAAACAGACCCCCCAACTAAAACAAAACAAAGATAAAGCAATAACAACATTCCCCCCCCAAAAAAAAATAAAAATAATAAATCGAAAAATAAACTTATTTCTGGGTTAACAAAATCCCCACTATCAAGCATACTGATCTCAACAGAGTGACAGTTGTGTACAGTGATGTGCATAATTATGTCTCTATCTGTCGCCATCTGTTATATTAATGGCTGGTTTAGTGTTAAATGCTAAGCCCACAACTTCACACAAAACAATGACACAAAAACACAAAAACAAGCACATCCATTTTATCAATAACATTCTACACTCTAAAAATGATATAACAAATTCTTCTTCTGCTGCTTCTTCCTGTTCGTATTTTTGTTGTCCTTCATCATGAAATTATTCTTCAAATTCTTCATGTTCAAATTCTTCATCTCTGCTTCTTCTTCTTCTTCTTTTTCCTCTCTTTTTCTGATTCTGATTCTGATTCTTCTTCTTCTTCAAATTCTTCATTCCCACCTCCACCCTTCCCACTGGCTTTGTTTCTGGGCTATCCAGGGTTACCTGCCAGCGCCGATCTGTCTCCTGCACTGGGATCTCTTCCTCGCCTCTCTTGGCTGAACGACACCTAGCTCAAGCTCCTCGATCTTCCTCCTCCATGGATCTTTCTTCTCTCATCGGATCCTTGGTCTTCCTCTCCCTCTTTCCTCTCCTGTCTCCATCGGATCCTTGGTCTTCCTCTCCCTCTTTCCATCGATCCTTGGTCTCTTCCTTCCATCGATCCTTGGTCTTCCTCCCTTCACGAGTTCCTCCTTTCCATCGGATCCTTGGTCTTCCTCCATCAGTCTTTCCATCGGATCCTTGGTCTTCCTCTCTCCTCGATCCTTTCCCCATCGGATCCTTGCCCTTCCTCTTCCTCTTTTCCATCGGATCCTTGGTCTTCCTCTCCCTCTTCTCGTTCTAACTGCATGTATTCATCCCTTTCTTGCCGACACACTGGTCCTTTCTCCCCCAGCATGTCCCACATCCTAGCCTTCCTCCTCGTCATCACCACCAAGCCCTCTCCTCTTAATTAATCATAATATAACAAATTAATTATTTAAAAATCGCCTTTGCCTGTCTCTTTTTTCCCTGCTTCTACCATTTGAAATATTATGATGTATGTTCAATCAAATCCCTCTAAAGGTGGGTGAAGTGTGACGTCACCTGCGATGTCAACATTTTTTTTTTATTTGAAAGAATGTAAACATCTTTCCTGTCCAATCAAAAAAGGTGGATAAATAGCAATTCTACATGTTTACTGTCCAGTGGTCAGCAATTTTTACTGTGAACGGAGAACAATGCCGATATTGCAGATGACGTCATACTTAATCCGACTTCAGAAGGATTGAACATATGGGGTTAAACATCTCCAACCTTAGCTGTGGAATGGCCTAGTGATTGTCGTGTCAAAGCATGGACAGATGATTGGTGCCATAACCACCAATGTTTATCTGTCCATATCTGATGTGAGATAGCTGCTTTTTTGTTCTGTTTTTGTCTGTTCGGTTTGTTGGTTTTGTTGTTTTTGTTGGGTTTCTTTCTTTTTTTTTTTTTTTGGGGGGGGGGGGGGGGGTAGTGTTTTTTTTGTAGTTGTTTTTTTTTTTAAAAGAGTAGGGTCATCCCGGAAATTTTTATGCGGTAAATCATTGCTAATCATTTTCAAAATCGTGACACTTCGAATCAGACATCAAAAGATTTTACAGCCCATTACTCCTCTTAAACTTCTAGCTTTGCTCATTACAAACCCCAGAAACTCTACTGCACACCGACCGGTACTCAACCATTTTGCGTAGGAGGCAAAAAAGCATTCCATTTCACTCCAGATTTTACATTTGTCGGAACGCCCTCCATTTCCGATCTTTATTTTGACAGGTCGGAGCCAGACAGTCTGTGGGTGTGCAGGGGAGGCAGGGGGAGGGGGGTGTACATTTGTCAGAGTAAACTACAGGTGAAGGGAGGATGCCCGTGGTTTCTCACCTGTCCACAAGATGGAGTGTATTTACACTGGCCCAGGCGGAGAATGTCGTCTGGCCGATACACCAGCGGTCTGATGTTTGCAGACCGCCGATAACTGGGCTGGCGTGATCGATGGCGGGGTGAGTGGCAGGCAGGCAGCGTGCTTCTGTTGTAGTCCGTCTGTCCGCCCTCCTCACCCACCCGCCCACTGTACTGTTACACCCCGCCACTTGAGGGTGAAGACTCTTGTCTCTGAGCCCTGACGTCTTAGTACGGACAGGAGATTGGGAATGTCAGTATGAAATGTTATCCCCACCCTCTGGAAATTCTGTTCTGGGAATTCTTTCTTTTCTTCCCCTCTCTTTCCTTCTGTTTCTTCACTGAAGTCAGGAGCTCTTCATGGGGTCTGATGGCGTTTTCAGAACATCCTGCAGTATGTTAAACCCCCATCCCACATCTGGGAAGTGTCGGCCAATGCCCCCGTGCCAGTAGGAAGGGATGACAATCGGAAAAAAGCCAACAAAAATAACAGAAAGCAAAGACCATGTACACTGGTGTCGTGTTTACACACCATTCCTGAAGTGAAGATGCAGTTCTCTCAATGGTGGGCACTAACGGTCACATGTACACTGGTGTGAAGATGCAGTTCTCTCAATGGTGGGCACTAACGGTCACATGTACACTGGTGTGAAGATGCAGTTCTCTCAATGGTGGGCACTAACGGTCACATGTACACAGGTGTGAAGATGCAGTTCTCTCAATGGTGGGCACTAACGGTCACATGTACACAGGTGTGAAGATGCAGTTCTCTCAATGGTGGGCACTAACGGTCACATGTACACAGGTGTGAAGATGCAGTTCTCTCAATGGTGGGCACTAACGGTCACATGTACAAAATCTCACCCTCTCACCTGGGAAATGTGGTCGAGAAACAAAAAATAAAAATCTGGAACCGTTGACCAGACTGCAGCGCCAGGTGGAGAGAGGCATCGAGAGCGTTTTCTGTTAGTCTGGGAATGGGGGGGGGGGGGGGGGGCAGGTGGCTGGCTGGAAACACCCACAGACTCATGGCTCTAATAATGGTAAAGCCACAGACAGCGTCTGTTCATGTTGCTGGCGCCTGATGAACAAGGGAGACAGACCACCTCTTTACCACCTCTCTCCTCAATGTCTTCAGGAACAGATCATCTGTTCATACCTCTGCGTAAACACGCCATCAGAAGATCAGTTGAGCTGTTAAAGACCCTGTGTTTCGCTGAAGTGGACAGCAGAATCACCAAAGTATACAACCTGCACTAGCGGCTTCACCAGCCATTTTGTTGTTAGCGCCTCAGTGAAATAGTGTCCTCGGCATGACAGGTGGGCCGTGGCTTAACTATGTGACCTGTGATGTGCACGTGGTCATCTTTAAAACAAACAACAAAATCCGCTGAAATGTAACTTTGTAGGCCTACCCACCATTTAAAATAGCCGCTTCCTCACGTCCGGAGCGGTGTCTAAGCATAACCACCAGTGCCATGCAATTTTGTTTTTTTTAATGTGAAATGTCTGTGGTTTATAATCGAAGTGCCTTCAGTTGTGATATCTTAAAGGTCTACTGCCACAAAACAACAACAACAAAAGCCCAATCGTTGTTCATCAATATTGGATGATTTCAGTTTCCATGTTCAAGGGAGTGTCACAGTGTAAAAGACGTTGCTTACATGCCACGTCACAATGGTATAGAGAGGAAGAGGAAGATGCATCCAACACTGGTCTGAATCCTTGCAGACTGATTGTTGATGAGCGTGGATCACTGCCCTGGTTCAGCCACCAGTATTTCCTGTGAGAATCAAGTCATGATGATGATCTGTAATGTTGCTATAGCTCAGCAGGTCAGAATCTTTAACACTCCATTCCCCTGAATACACCAAAGGCCGAAACGTTATATTTAGTGTAACAAAATCACACAGGGGACTTTGCTGTCCGGATCAGACTATAAACCGAGGCCCCGTGTGCGAACGCACGCAGAACATCTTGCGCACACGTTAAATTCTGTTCCGCTTTTCGTAAGAGTAGGCCATTGTGTGCCGGTGGGAACAGATGACAAGATTTACAAAACTGCATGCACACGGGGACTGGCTGAAAAAAGCACATGAGTGCTTATTCCATTATCCTCGACATAAAAGAATAAATAAATACAAAACTAAATAAACAGTTGTTCAATTTGACGTCGTATCACTTGTAGCTTTGAGTATAAGACATTTTGGAGCATTTCTCCTCTTGTGTTGTATGGTATTGTGTTGTGTCGTATTGTATTGTGTTGTATTGTATTGTATTGTATTGTGTTGTGGGGTTGTATTGAGTTGAATTGTGTTGTGTTGTATTGTGTTGTGTTATTTTGTATTATATTGTATTGTGTTTATTGTATTGTGTTTCTTTTTAAAAGAAGAAAAAAGAAAATAGATTAGTATTTCTTTTCGCTAGGTTGAGGCTAGATCTCATAGTTCAAAGCTGTCGTTATCAACTTCTGCAGTCTTGCTCTTTGCTGCTATCTATGTCAGAAGTGAGTTGGGTTTGGAGGAAGAATTTTTTTTTTGGATTAGGTGCCGTTCCTAGATTGGGGTCACTGTACAAGGTGACAGCCCCGATATGGCGTGTGTGGTCAGCGGGGCTATAAATAATATGATTGGATTGGATTGGAGGTGACAGCCCCAATATGGAACACAAAATGGCCTGTGTGGTCAGCGAAGCTATAAATAATATGATTGGATTGGATTGGAGGTGACAGCCCCGATATGGCCTGTGTGGTCGGCGGGGCTATAAACAACAGGATTGGATTGGAGGTCGGTGTGTCATGGATCTTCAAGTCAATCTGTCTTGGGCCAGTGTATGCACTCAGCCAGCCTACTGCCTGTCCAATCTTTTCTCTTTTTTGCTGCCTTTTTTCTGTAAAGTTCCTATTCTGCTGTTCCCACGCCGCTCATTCCAATGTCTCCTCCCCAGCTACACCCAGATTTGTTGTGTTCCACCCTCAGGGTCAGAAGTCTACAGCCAGCCTGTCAGTGTCAGGCCGTCATGGGGCCACCAGCCAGAGGGGCCCTGCACTGCTACTGGGTCACTCTGGTGGTGTTCAGTGGTGCCTGTTCTGAGCTAACATACGCAGGACACCACGTACTAAGCCCCCTAATAACGACAGTATTAGCTCTGTCATGGAACCAGACTGAGTGAGTCACCCACCTGAGGCGGCGACCACCACAACGTCCCTCCAACGACCATCCCCTGCGAACCTCCAACCCCAAAGGCTTTGACACAAACTCACCACAGGCACAGAAGCGTATGGGGAAACCGAATCTGAGGTCACCATGAGACCAGAGCAATCGGGACCACCGAATCAGAGACAATTTTCTGTCATTGCATGATGATCAAAAGTGCTGACGATGATTTGATTTAACGTTGCTTCTATGGAAGGCATGTGCTCTAAGACTCTTTGACAGAGCTGCACTCTACACTTCCTATCATAATGTATTCCAGCGTCAACCGGGCCCAAGAGATACAACAGACACCTGCAGTGTTGGTCAGGTAATTTGAACAACTCTCTCAAAATCGCATCCGTAAAATGGATGAAGTCCGACTGCGTGGTCATTGTCTACCCGATAAGCCCAATAGCACACTCATTCTGGGTAGGATCCATCCCGAGTCCAAAACATCCCTAAACTCTTGTGGGATAGGAACCCGCGACCTTCCAGTCTGTACCTCAAGGCGTTTGCCACTGCGCCATGGCGGCTGGCTGCCTGACCACACTATACATCCTCATCTGTGCACTGACCACTTGGCCACCCTCTACCTCTCTTCTTCCACTCTTCCTGTCAGTCCCGCTCTGGTGGACAATCCTATCTCATAACAGTATGGACAAAATATGACAGTTAGACATTAGAGAACATTTGGAAACAGGGTCCACAAGTAGTTCTTTTTGCTAGGAAAACGTTTCCAGAGCCACTGACACAACAACAAAAACAAACACACACAAAAAACCCATTCCTGGGTATGATAGCGTAACCTGTAAAGCCTCAGTAATAAGTAAAATTCTCTTTTATCATGGAAAATTGTAATTTGTGTACAATCACTTACTTACTTGTGTGTGTGTTGTGTGTGTGTGTGTGTGTGTGTGTGTGTGTGTGTGTGTGTGTGTGCGCTCGCGCGGATGTGTGTGTGTGTGTGTGTGTGTGTGTGTGTGTGTGTGTGTGTGTGTGTGTGTGTATAGAGCGGGGTATATTGTTTTTAGCACAGAAAAATCGCCGTATGTCTTACTAGTGCATGCACACTTGATCTCGGGGAGCGTGTAATTGACAGACACATGGTTTTCGTTACTCAGGGCTCGCGGTCGATTTTCAGCCAGAGGGAGAACTTGATTTGTGCGTTACGGTTTTTCTTCTTTCCTGCCGGCCAGCCGCCTTGACGCGGCAATAACACACAACGCTGCTGCCTGCACTGAGGGTATAGTAGCAGACTGCACTAGAAGCTACGACTATAGCCTACAGTCTCTGGTAGCAGTATCCAAGTGCTGAGTAAGCTGGATTTTGTTGTTCAAGATGTTGGCCGGTGGCAGCCGGTTTGGACGTGTTTGTTTTCTTCTTGTTTTTGGATTTGTAACTCTTTGTTTTCTTGTTTCTTTGTTTGTATGTTTGTTTGTTGTGTAGTGAACAATCACCTTGATGCGACATTAATTAACATACAATACACTTGTGGCACCAAATCGCTCAGCAAAAATAAAGTTGTTATTCATGGTTTTGGAGCAATTAGTATGGAGAGGACTGTTTTTTTCCCATATTTGTGTGTGTGTGTGTGTCTATCTGTCTGTCTGTGTCTGTCTGTGTGTGTCTGAATGTGTGTGAGTGTGCGTGTGAGTGAGTATGTGTGTGTGTGATGATGAGAGAGAGAGAGAGAGAGAGAGAGAGAGAGAGAGAGAGAGAGAGAGAGAGAGGAGAGAAGAGAGAGAGAGAGAGAGAGAGAGAGGGAGAGAGAGAGAGAGAGAGAACACATACAAAGGACATCAACAACGCTTGTTAAAAAAATTGATTTTGATTTAAAAACGATTGAAGCAGGACATGGAGAAAAGGCCAGGGAAACTCCATTACATAAACTTCCCTGTTTATTCCCTGGAACCTCCAGCAGCCACACTACCCAGGAAACCAGTATGTGCTTTTCCTCTCTCATTGAGGACAGCAGCGATAAAAATGCAAACTGAAGTTCAGTAGCACGAAGTCGCGCGAGCACCTGGACAGACCCAGACTGCCCTACAGGGAACAGCACAAACAGGAGAACGGAGAGGCAGACAGAGGAAACAATGGGAAGACATCATCAGAGAGGGGACTGGCCTTGAGTGGAACAACTGGCTACGGAAAGCTGGAAACCACGAGAAGTGGAGGAAGCTGGTTGCAAAATCTCCAGTGGTGCCCCAACGGTCTGCTAGAACATCGGATAGATGAAAGATGAAAGGTGAATCTGCCTGTCTGTCTGTCTGTCTGTCTGTCTGTCTGTTTCTCTCAGACACGGTAGCCCGTGAGCGAGCACGCTCTCGAACGCACTTACACACGCGCGCGCGTTTGCGTGCGTTAAACTGAAGATACTACTACTACTCACTACTACTTACTACTACTGCTCTACTGCTGCTCTGCTGCTGCTGCTGCTGCTGCTGCCTGCCGCCGCTGCTGCTGCTCTACTACTACTACTACTACTACTACTACTACACTACACTACTACAACACACACACACACACACACACACACACACACACACACACACACACACACACACACACACACACACACACACCGTCAGACACAAAACGGGCACGCAGACAGACAGACAGACAGACAAAACAACACTTATCCATGGCAGCTAGATGGGTGGGGCCAGTGTAAGACGACCCAAAGTCTCTCCAAAGTCATAACGGGAACACTCTCTCGCCATAAAGGCAATCCGCGGCTATAGGCCGTTTCTCCGCCACACCACACCAAATTTAACTCTTTTTTTATACATCAAGTCCGGGCATAAGACACTTCCACAATATCAAATCATATCCTGCTATGCAATTTTCTTCCTCTTCCTTAACTCCCAGAGAAGTCTCGGAATCACTGCACTGAATGTGTCAGGCCGTGTCTCGTGGGCAAGGGGAACCTGGTGGAGCCCAGACAGGCAGACAGACAGACAGACAGACATATATTTATTATTATTTATTATTATTTATTTATTTACTTATTTATTTATTTATTTATATCGAGGATAAGGAATAAGCACTCGTGTGCTTTTTTTCATCCAGTCCCCGTGTGTATGAAGTTTTGTAAATATTGTCATTTGTTCCCACCGGCACACAATGGCCAAATCTTACGAAAAGCGGAACAGGATTTAACGTGTGTGCAAGATGATCTGCGTGCGTTCGCACATGGGGCCTCGGTTTACAGTCTCATCCGAAAGACTTTTCGGGGAGAGTGGAGTCAGCACTATATTAACTTCAGGAGAAAAATCCCCTCGAATGGGAGTCGAACTTGGGTTGTCAAATTGCGAGCGTAATGTTCTGACCATTATGCCATCCCGTCCACAGAGAGAGAGAGAGAGAGAGAGAGAGAGAGAGAGAGAGAGAGAGAGAGAGAAGGAGAGAGAGAGAGAGAGAGAGAGAGAGAGAGAGAGAGAGAGAGAGAGAGAGAGAGAGAGAGAGAAGAAGAGACAGAAGAAGACCAGACAGACAGACAGACAGACAGACAGTCAGAGCCCATGTTGCAAGCTTATCTTTTTTTTTTATTTACTTGCAACAGTTTGCAGGAACACAAACTGAAATATGGGTGGAATATTCCTCTGAAAACACCTATAGGGAGAAAGGCACACCTTACCTCGCGGGATATATACATGTATAGATTTCTTTTTTGGGTTTTGTTGCCGGAGTTTGCGCTGTGAACGCCTTGAAGCTGGCTGCTTGACTGAAGGGGAAACTCGAAAAGAAGGGAAGAAAGAGAAGAAGAAGAAGAAGAAGAAGAAGAAGAAGAAGAAGAAGAAAAGAAGAAGAAGAAGAAGAAGAAGAAGAGAAGAAGGAAGAAGAAGAAGAGAAGAAGAAGAAGAAGAAGAAGAAGAAGAAGAAGAAGAAGAAGAAGAAAGAAGAAGAAGAAGAAGAAGAAGAAGAAGAAGAAGAAGAAGAAGAAGAAGAAGAAGGAAGAAGAAGAAGAAGAAGAAGAAGAAGAAGAAGAAGAAGAAGAAGAAGAAGAAGAAGAGAAGAAGAAAGGAAGGAGACGAAGAAGAAGAGAGGAAAATATGAAGAGGAGCTACCGCGGACTTGGCAAGAGATCAACAATGTGATCAGAGGGATGAGGGGAGAGTAGAGGAGGGGGAAGACCGGTTTTAAAGAAAAAAGGTAAGAAAGTAAGAAAAGAAAGAAAGAAAAACAAAAAGAGGGAGAGGAGAAAGTGGGTGGCTGGGGAGAGGAGGAGGGAGGAGAAGGAGGGAGGGGAGGGGGGATGAGAAGAGTGTGTCCAGACTGATAGAAAGAGGGAATGGGGGGGAGGAGACCGAGAGAGACAGAAGCAGTCACAGACAGGCAGAGACAAGGAGAGACAGAGACAGTCACAGACAGGCAGAGACAAGGAGAGACAGAGACAGTCACAGACAGAGACAAGGAGAGACAGAGACAGTCACAGACAGAGACAAGGAGAGACAGAGACAGTCACAGACAAGACAAGGAGAGACAGAGACAGTCACAGACAGAGACAAGGAGAGACAGAGACAGTCACAGACAGAGACAAGGAGAGACAGAGACAGTCAAGACAGAGACAAGGAGAGAAGAGCAGACAGACAGAGACAAGAGAGACAGAGAAGCAAGGAAAAGAGAACAGAGACAAGGAGAGACAGAGACAAGGAGAGACAGAGACAAGGAGAGAGACAAGGAGAACAAGACAAGGAGAGGAGACAAGAGAACAAGGAGAGACAGAGACAAAGGAGAAGACAGAGACAAGACAGAGGAGAGACAAGAGACAAGGAGAGAAACAGAGACAAGGAGAGACAGAGACAAGGAGAGACAGAGACAAGGAGAGACAGAGACAAGGAGAGACAGAGACAAGGAGAGACAGAGACAAGGAGACGAGACAAGAGAAACAGATAGAGAGAAGGAGGTTAGAGAATTAAGAATGGAAAGAAGGCTGACTGACGTGAGAGGAAAGAGACGAAGAGAGGAGGAAAGTCCCCACCATCATCCTGGTTTTCTACAAGGCGACGACGATGATAATGATCATGATTATGGTGTGCTGCCACTGCTGTTGCTGCTGCCGCGGTTGCTGGTTTTGCTTTGCTGCTGCTGCTGCTGCGTGCTTGCTGCTGCTGCTGCTGCTGCTGCTGCTGCTGCTGTTTCTATAACTGAGATGTTGGTTATTATGACGATTAGGATGACGACGACGATAACCATTGTGATGACGATAAAAATTATAGTGACATTCTAATGAAAATATGCTGCTTTTGCTTTTCTTTTTTAAAAATCATCATCATCATCACTATCATCATCATCATCATCATCATCATCATCATCATCAATCATCATCATCATCACATAATCATATCATCATCATCATCATCATCCATCATCATCATCATCATCATATTCATTATCATTATTATATTATTATATTCATTATTATTTTTTATTTTATTATTTTATTATTTGATTGTTGTTGTTGTTTGTTGTTGTTGTTGTTTATTATTTTATTATTATTTATTATTATTATTATTATTAATTGTTGTTGTTGTTGTTGTTGTTGTTGTTGTTGTTGTCATCATCGTCATCATAATTATTATGGTTATTATCATGATTGTTATTGAAGTAGTAGTAGTATCATTGCTGCTGCTCTCATTAGCTGCCAGGGGGGCGGAGGAGCTAGTCTTTCCCCCTAATGAGGGCCCATGTGGCGACATCAAC
>CM060337.1:1123971-1128971 GCA_030674155.1 Stramonita haemastoma
CTGTTATGCCTTTCTCAGGGTTTGTATTTTTTTCTTTTGTATTTTGTATTTTGTACCACTTTATGTCACAGCAGATTTCTCTGCGTGAAATTCGGGCTGCTCTCCCCGGGGAGAGCGCGTCGCCACATGTGCAGCGCCTACCCATTTTTTTTTCTTTTTCCTGCATGCAAGTGTATTTGTTTCCCTATCAGAGTGGCTTTTTTCTACAGAATTTTGCCAGGGACAACCCCCTTGTTGCCGTGGTTTCTTTTACGTGCGCTAAATAGTGATGTGTAACACACGGGACCTCGGTTTATCGTCTCATCCGAAAGACTAGCGCCCAGACCACCACTCATGGTCTAATGGATGGGGAAAAAGTTTTGGGTCCAAACGGGTTACGAACCCTGCACACTCCGACCCGGACTTTTTGCTTTCTAGGCAAGGCGCGTGACCACCTAGACCACCGATCCACATGAGTTGTTGAGTTCTAGGCCTGTCCATTCACTAATGTTGTCCTCCCACCTCTTCCTTGGTCTGCCTCTTTTTCTTCCTCCTTTGACAGTGCCTTGCAGTAGTGTTTTTGCAAGTTCTTTTGATCATGTGACGTACCCGTACCATTTAAGTTTACGCTTGTAGGGACCAATGGTTTGCTGGGTTGATTGCCCTATAGGCTATTGCTCTGCTCTTTCTTCTGTTTCATTTTTTTTTCTTCAACTCTCTCCGTTTATCACAAAATTGTAGGATTTTAGGTGTGACCCAAGGTTTTTTGACTGGTCGATGTTTGCCAAGACGTTCGCTTCGCTTGCTGTGTCTGTCACTGTGTTGAAACCACCCATCAGGTATCAAGGCTATACCTTTTTCTTTCTTTTTTTAAAATGAAAAAAGAGTCTAGATCTATTATTTTTCTGCACATTTCTTTTTTCAAACTCAAGATTTGTCATCAAATCACCGACATAATGATGACGAAAATGATATCGATAATGATAATTTACATAATTATGATGATAAGCTTATTATCCCCACCATCATTAAAGTGGTCGTCATCATTATCATCATGTTCGCCAAGTTTGCAACTCAAAATGCAATATGTGTACTAGTGTCTCTGATGTTCGTGTGTGTGTGTGGGGTGTGTGTGTGTGTGTGTGGTGTGTGTGTATGTGTGTGTGTGTGTGTGTGTGTGTGTGTGTGTGTGTGTGTGTGTGAGTGAGCGAGTGAGTGCGTACGTGATTGCGCTTTCGTGTGTGTATAGAAGCCCACATGCACACAGGCAAAATTCCAGATCCATTTTCTTCTCTGTCATGCTCTTCGCCATCCACACTCACACATCTAGATCTAAACATTTTCACATAATTCAAAACCGGCTCAGTATAAATTTCTCTGACGCCGTCCCCCACCCCACCCATCCTCCCCCTTCCTGCTAAACGTCATTGCACCTAAACGTCATCAACAGTTATAGCGTCATAATTGCTTTTCTTTCTTTCTTTTCTTCCCCCTCTCAAGGGTCGACACTCTCCCAAAGGGCTGCAGACCAGCAGTGCCATCACTTCCATTTCACGGTGGTAAGCAATCCTATTTTGCAAACAGGCAGTTTGCAGTGAGGTGTGAAGGGAAGTGTGGAGGGGTGTTTAAGAATGGGTTTCCACTCAGTCACTGCCCCGTTCAGGTGGGTTCGTCTTCATCACTTACCGCCCTTTTCTTGACACCCCCCCCCCCCAAAAAAAAAAAAAAAAGATGGTGAGGAGGATGGATGGGTCTTCAGAACGGTTGGCACATCACATAAAAATAAGATGTCTTTCCTTTTAAAAATTAAAAGGATACCGTGTATAAAACATAACGAGACCATGGCAAAGACAATTAGAATACAAACAAAATATCAGGGGGGGTTTCTTCGGCTCCCAACACCATTATAATGGTCTGAAATCTGATATCAGAAATAGCCGTGCACTGTATGATGCCTCTATGGGTTTGTTTGTTTGTGTTGTGTGGTGTGTGTGTGTGTGTGTGTGTGTGTGTGTGTGTGTGTGTGTTGTGTGTGTGTGGTGTGTGTGTGTGTGTTAAAATGCTTATTGTGTAGTTTGGTTATTGATTCGTGTCTGTGTATATGTATGTCAATAATGATTTAAAAAAGAATAATAATAATATTGTATTTGTTTGTCAATTATGAGAAGATCCTCTGTTGTGATGTAAAGGGGATGCAGGTACTTATGTGTTTAAACTACTCACTAGTTTATGTATCGGCTCATATAACTCTCTCTCTCTCTCTCTCTCTCTCTCTCTCTCTCTCTCTCTCTCTCTCTCTCTCTCTCTCTCTCTCTTCTCAGAACCCTGGTGTAAAGAAGCAACAACTTTATCAAAGTACCGTCAATAAAAGTTTCGTGCTATACATTTCTTTTTGTTAAGTTCGTGACTTAAGACACGTCCTAAGCTACACATTTCCCCGATCCACTGACCCCAGTATGATGCACTGAACGCCAGACTTTGAGAGAAAAACTGAGCCGGTGTTTGGTATGCTCCCGGCATTCAGCACGCGTAAAAGAACATATGGCAAACAGGACGGTGCTCAGCAAAATTAGTTGGGGGAAAATCCACACTGATAGATAAGACACTGACGCAAAAGAAAAAACAGAGAGTGGCACTCTACACTGGCATCGCTCTGCTCTCTGATAGAGCAGCCCAAATTTCAGGCATACACAGGTGGGTATTGTGTCTTTGGGGGAACTTTAATACATTTCGACAAGACAGGTCCTAAGACCCCAATCCATTCCAATCTTGTTGTTTACAGCCCCCCGGGCCACAGACCCCAGGCTTAAGGAACAAGCAGATCGACTGGCCATCAAGCCGCCATGACTGATGGCTTGACCGGTCCATTGAGTTTTGTTTCCAAATGACCGATGGATCGATGCTTGGTTGCCTGGTTGGTCGGTGTGTTGATTGATTGGTTGATTGGTTTGTAGGCTGATTGGTTGGTTGGGCCGGTTGGGTTTTAACTGTTTGATAAGTTGTGTCTTTAAACGTCTCTGAAATATTTGTATCACAATTTATGCTGTGTCTAAAAAATGATCACAAGAAATCAGACCAAATTTAGAGATGATTGTCTCACTTTCCGACAAACCCGAAAAAAAAACACAAAAAACCTACCAATTACTACCTGGCTATGCCGACATTCACTCAGACAGCACTGTCTGTCTGTCTGTCTATCTGTCTGTTCTTGTTCTCTCTCTCTCTCTCTCTCTCTCTCTCTCTCTCTTCTCTCTCTCTCTCTCTCGCTCTCGCTCTCTCAATACACGGATTTTTTTTTTAAATCACTGATTCTGTTTGCTGGCTGTAGTGTAATGGTAAAACAGAAAACAAACAAAAATAAACAGAAAATAAACAAAAATAAACAGAAAATAAACAAAAATAAACAGAAAATAAACAAAAATAAACAGAAAGCAAACAAACAAATAATCCCGGACAAGGTGACGTCAGCCAGACTGAAAGCCTCCAACCGGCATGCTTGCCGTGTTACATCACTGAGGCGTGTCAGCACCTCTGGCACGTGCTGCACGCTGTCAGCCTCCTCCCCCTCCTTTTCTGTCTGTCTGTCTGTCTGTCTGTCTGTCTCTGTCTCTCTCTCTCTCTCTCTCTCTCTCTCTCTCTCTCTCTCTCTCTCTCTCTCTCTCTCTCTCAAATCCATATTCCTGATCACAGATGCCCATATTCAGTATTCAGGCTTAATCCATTTCAATCCAAGAAGAGCTAGTTGTATTGAAGGAACATCAACGTCAGGCTGCTGCCAGGTTACCCAGTGGAGAGAGTCCCTGCACTGCCTCAGGCTCTTGGCTGGCATGAGAGGTACCCATGTAGGACATGGCCCAGTCAGACTTCTACTGATGGCAAAAATGGCTGGATGGAAGATTATGCTGCAGCCGGTTTCCATGTTTCATTGTTAGTCTTAATAATAATAATAATAATAATAATAATAATAATAATAATAATAATAATAATAATAATAATACATGGAATTTGTATAGCGCTATATCTAGTCTTCTATGCTACTTTCAGAAATAATAACTGCATTATGATGTCATCTAGGTTTGAGAAATACACACGACTGATGTCTTGGTCAGAGACTTTTGATCAACATTTCATTGGTCCCTGTTTTGGGAGCTAAATGTATGTCTTAGACATTACAACACTGGCATTGTTACAACATATTCTTTTTTTTTCTTGTATGGTCAGTGTTGATTATTGTTTGGGTGTTCACTGGGGGTCATGCAGAATAGGTTTGCTCTCTGTCTCACCCATCCCACTGTTGGGAATCACTGAAATCTTCAGCACATACTGGATTAGAAGTTTGCCTGTAGGGCTGCCTGTCATAATTTGATAGGAAACCTTGCCGTAATTTGACAGGGAACCTTGCCATCATTTGACAGGGAACCTTGCCATCATTTGGCAGGAAACCTTGCCATCTTTTGGCAGGAAACCTTGCCATAATTTGACAGCCATGCTCCAAGAGGGGGTGGGACAGCTAAGTGGTCAGAGCACTCGCTTCCCCCAAGTCAAAGTTAAACAGCATCCAGCGTTGTTACCAACTGGATGGGTGACCGTTTGCGCGCCTTGGCTTCAGTACAGTCCCCCCAGTTCACCCAGCTGTAAATGGGTACCTGCCCTCTTTAGGGTCAGGGACGGTAAAGCAGCGAAGGAGAGAAGATGGGCGCCACTCTCAATAAACTGGCCCCTAGAGAAGCTGAAGTCTCTGATGCCTCGCTCCCCTACGACCACATAGGTTATGGGACACCACCACCACCACCACCACTCCGACTGAATAGGATGTTTTTTCCTTTGATGGAGAGTACAGGTTGTCAGAATGCTAAGAGCTTGCCCTGCATGAAGTCAATTATCAGAACATGTCAAAAACATAACAGCATTGAGACACAGGCCTTTGCACTTTGCTTACATAAAAAAAAAATAACGGACAAAGTGTTTGACCTGGACCAGAAGTAACCTATATGGGTTAAAATGTTGTGTTCAAGATTCTG
>CM060337.1:1131471-1158971 GCA_030674155.1 Stramonita haemastoma
TGGCTGATACGTGAAGAGGGCTGCTGATCAAATCCATGATGAATGATAAGAACATAATTATGCTAAAGTGCAGCTGTGATACATAAATAAATGCTTTACAAATACACTAACACTTATGACGTCATGATATCTCTTATTCTCAAGGTAAAGGTACAGGTGTCCCATAACCTATGTGGTCGTAGGGGAGTGAGGCGACCTCAGCTTCTCTTGGGGCCAGCATATTGAGGGCGGTGCCCATCTCCTCTCCCTCGCCGCTTTACCTTCCCTGACCCTAAAGAGGCAGGTGCCCATTTACAGCTGGCTGAACTGGGGGACCGTACTGAAACCAAGGCGTGCAGTCACCTAACTGGTAACACGTTCGATGCTGATTAACCTTGGCTGGGAAAAGCGAGTGCCCTGACCACTGAGCTATCCCGTCCCCTAAGAGTAAATGGAGTCTAACTACATTAGACTGGCTAGTCTGTTTTGCTGGGATTTTTTATTGTTGCTTGATGTCATTAAAGGCAGTACAACTTAAGACAAAATGGCCTTCATCTTCTGTAGCTTTATTGCATAAAGAGCATGCTGTATCAGATTCACTATGCATTCTGTATCTAAGTTTATGAACATTTATGGAGAAGAGAGAGAGAGAGAGAGAGAGAGAGAGAGAGAGAGAGAGAGAGAGAGAGAGAGAGAGAGAGAGAGAGAGAGAGAGAACTCAAGAACTCAAGAACTCAAGAACTCAAGAATTTAATTGTATAGGCTATTCAACCCGTTACAAATCCATGTATGATTGGATACTTTGAATAGAGCATTATATTAATACAAAAGCATATTTTGAAATCAGCATCAATTACTCGAAGAACATAGCACAATATTTCATGATGACATTATCGGCGTTTGTTGGAATGATAAATAAATCTGCCCAGATCATGGACACACGTATCATCTTGCATTAATCTTTGGAATGCAGTTAGCGATGGATATATACGATATTTTTCTGGGATAAATTTTACCCGTAGGTCACTTAGGACATTACAATACAAGAGAAAGTGTAGTTCTGTTTCTATAGCCCTGTGGCAAAGTGTACACTGAAGATCTTGTTCAGAAGTGGCTGTGTAGCGCTTTCTGTGCGTCTGTAGGTCTGATATTCCTAGTCTGAATCTGATTAGAATGTCACGAATATGCTTGTTAGGCACCAAGGTAAAGTATGTTTCCATAGATACAGATAATTTAAATGTACGGTACACACTGAATCGAGTGCTATTGTTAATATGTTCATTCCACTTTTGAAAGAAACAATCTACTAATCTTTGTCTAAGCTGTCGTAAGAAAGCTTTATGGTTAGTAACACACTTGGTTTTCCCATACAAATCCAAAACCGGTCTCATATAACATTTTACAAATATGTGATACCCAACACATTTTACCATCATTATGGAGGGACAAAAGCATGTTGTAGGCTTTTCTTGGAAGTCTAGTTTCTTCTAACTCTGTTAAACGCAGCCAATATCTGATCGTAGATATATAGCTAGAAATATATAATGGGTATCGACCAGTTTCACTGTAAACCATGTCATTTGGGTTCTGGGGCTTACGTTTAACAGTTTTTTCAGAGCAAACGTGTGGACATTCTCCACTGACTTCTGTTGAGACAGGCCCCATATTTCTGCTCCATACAATAGAATTGGTTTAATTTGGGAATCAAAAAGTTTGACAAAAATGTCTGCTGAAAAATCCCCCAGTTTCCATAGAATTCTGAAAATGTTAATTACCCCTTTTCTAGCTTTACATGAGAGCTCACGGACTGCTTTACTGTATGCTATTCTAGTAGAAAGGAACAAGCCCAGGTACTTATAGGATTTTACGATAGATATTTCTTTTCCTTTGTAGAACCAAACCTCTTTCTTAGCAACATATCCACCATTTCTAAATATTACAATGTTCGATTTATCAAGATTTACATGCAAATCTAGTTTTATGGATTGACTTGCTAGAACATTTAACTGGTTTTGTAAGCCTGAAACACTGTCAGATATCAAAACAATGTCGTCAGCAAATAATAAAATGAAAATTTCTAGTGGATCAGGGTAGAGCTGAATGCCATGTTTTCCATTTTTAATGACATCCTGGGCTAACTCGTTAATGAACAATGAGAATAAAAGAGGGCTAGTTATTTCACCTTGTTTTAAGCCTTTGAAACAGGATATGGCTTCTGATATCTTGGTCCCAAAACGAATCCGGGCTTTTACAGTTGCATACATACTCTGTAATGTTTTCAATATGTTACCATTTACACCATTTTTTTTCAGAATCCGCCAGAGTTTGCTTAAAGAAATAAGGTCGAAAGCCTTCCTAAAGTCAATGAAAGCAACATATAATTTTTTGTTTCTTATGAGCTGTCTTTGAATAATAGCATATAATGTAAAAATATGATCTATTGTGGAATGATCTTTTCGAAAACCTGCTTGTATTTCACCAAGAATATTTCTGTTTTCTACAAAAGTTGATAAACGTTTATTGATTATATAGCTTAGGAGTTTACTACAGATGTTCAATAATGAGATGCCTCTATAGTTATCTGGATTATGAATGTTTCCTTTCTTATGTATGGGGTGGATGATAGCTTCTGTCCAAGATTGTGGGTAAAGTCCAGAGGAAAAAATCTTATTAAACAGATGGACCAGAAAGGATATTATTCTTTTATGATTTATCACTGACTTAAAAATTTCAGGGATAACCCCATCAAGGCCAGCAGCTTTGTTATGTTTCAGATGTTTAATGGACTTAATTATTTCTTCCTCTGTGATCTCTGAGTTTAATTCCATAACATCCTCCGGAATTTGTTCAGAGTCAAATAAGCTTGCACTGCTGTCAATTACTTCTTCCTGTTCCCCTCCCTCCTCCCCAAAAAGCCCCTTAAAGTGTTCTATCCATTGTGCCATATCTATATTGCCTATCTCAGAGGTTTTTCTTGAGAGTTTCTTAATGTGTCCCCAAAACTTTACTGAATCGTTCATTACTGTTTACAAGTTCCTCTCTACTTTTTCTTTTGTATTCCTTCTCTTTGGAGGCTAAAAGTTTCTTGTAATTTTTACGGGTTTTACAGTACGTTACCCTATCCCGTGGAGACTGAGTGCGTAAATACATGCGGAGAGCAGACCGAGTAAACCTTCGCGCATGCACGCACTCCCCATCAAACCATGCACTCCCTTTCTTTCTCCCTCCCCCAAATGTTTTCTTAAAGCAGGAAGCAGCAGATGACAGCATACTAGTGAACATATTTACAGAATTATTAATGTTGGAATCAATGAGTAGGTAGGATTCTTCTAACTTCTGTAGGTTATCAAGCGACTCGAGATTGTTTAGGAAAGTTTCTTGTTTGTCCTGCGACCATACAAGTTTATCAAAACAAACACTTTTATCCCTCGGCTGCTCAATATTGGCATTGCACAAAGCAAAACAGACAATGGGCATATGTTTAGAATCAATTCGTTCATTGACATGCATGTCACAAGGAACTGAACAAAGCGAACAAGAAAATAAAAAGTAATCTATGACACTGTTACCATTATTAGAAATAAATGTAAAGGAGCCATTTCTGTCACCTGCAGTAGAACCATTTAATATATACAGATCAAAACTTGTACACAAACATAGCAAATTTTTTCCGTAACTGTTTTGACTGTGATCTTGTGAATGTCTAAGTGGAACAGTGGACACATCAGTATTGGAAAGAGTTGCAAAACTAAGGGATTCGTCTCGCTCAAAGCAAAATGAATCCCATCAAAATACCATGGCTGTTTGTTTGCTGTTCGTGCATTCAGATCACCGCATACAATAAACTGTGCATCATCATTATTTTCAACAATATCTAGCATACAACGTTCAAGCATTGAAACACCATCTGTGAAATCGCTGTTGTCATAAAAAGGGCTGTCAGTTGGATTCAGATATGTACATATCATAAAAACATCAGACAACGTACCAAACAGTTTGTTAGACAGTTGCAGAATGATCATGTTGTTATAGGGAAATGAAACATCTTTAACAAAGTTCATAAATTCATTTTTTACAAGAACAATTACCCCTCCACTATTTCTTCCTTGTTTTGAAAATTTCTGTGCTGGAGCATGAAAAGAGGTATAAAAAGAGATATGTCTGAACAAAAATCTTTCATAAAAGTTTCAGTGAAACAAACAAAATCATACTGTGATACAAAAGATATAAATGAACTGTCTTTTAGTTTTGAGGCCAAGCCTTCCACATTCCAGGCCAGTATTGTACACTGATGTGGGGGCTTACTAACGCTATCTCTCATCGTCCTGAGGTCATGACCTTGACGTCATTTCTTTTTCTTTGAAACCCTTGGCTTTGAAGCTTGTTTCTTGTTTTTGTTTTTGCAGTGGTTAGCACTCATCCAGGTAGTTGGCAGTCTTGCCTGTGTTCTGCGTGTCTGTCTGTCTGTGAAGGTTTGTTGTGAATTGTTGTCACTTAAGTTGCATGCACCATTGCTCTGCCGGCCTCCAATGTTCAGTACAGGTGGACTGCTTTGTTGTGGCCGATCTGGGGAATCCCCAGACTGCTGCCCTGCACCAAGCGGTGCAGCCGCACTCAGTTCCATCGCATGCACTTCTCCACCCTTGTTACTGTCTCTGGAGCTAGTCGGGGAAGGATGGGGGCCAAACAACAATCCCTGGGTGGATGGGGGAAGGGAGGGAACTGCTGTCGGTGTCAATCCCTGGTTGGAGAGGGGAAGGGAGGGAACTGCCATCGGTGATGTCGTTTCTCTGTCTCTGCCTCTCTGCAGAGCATGCTCGTCCTCAGGCACCACACCCCTCTCCCGACGCTCCCCAGCCCCTAGTGCTGAAGAGAGAGCAGGCTCGGAGCCGGCAGGGCCCCAGACAGCGGGACAGGGCCGGGTCCTGCGCTGCTCACACACTGTCTCCTGGCGCTGAGGGCCGACCTGCTCCACTGCCTCCTGTGCTGGACTCGGCCTCTGGACGCTGGTGACCTCCGCAGCCTTCCTCCGGGTGGGGGAAGGAGATGGGCCCGGCTCCTCCGCAGCTCCCTCAGAGACCGATGCAGCACCAGTCAACACCTCACTGTAGAGACGCGTGCCAGGAGCGATGGGTACCTCCTCCATGTAAGGCCCAGGAGTTTCAAAGGAGGTAGACCCTGACGTCTGGCGGGATTGAGACATCCAAAACGTCTCATGGGTATTGCTTGACTGTCTCCAACTTCTTTCCCAGTGGGAGGCTGGATGTTGTTCCCTCTGCCCTGGTCTGTCTCTGGATGGAACGGACTCTTCTGGGCTGCTGTAAGCCGTACGCCAGTGTCTGGAGTCCAGTTCCTCTCTGGTCCTGTGGCGATACGTCTGCTGATCCCTCTGGTGGTTTCCGCTGTACGTGGGGGGTCGTTGGTGGGGATCTTCCACTTGCAGGCGGCCTGCTCTGAAGTAGGCAAGCTTGCCCTGCTGACGATGGTGCTCCACTTCCTCCCGTTGGCGAACTGTTAGATCTGCAGTGATCCTGATGTTTTCACGTCGGAGGAGATCTCTCAACACTTTGTCCGTAAGGATTTTCATCTTGTCCCCCCATCTGTGCATACGGACAATCAGTGGCCGCGGAGGATCTCGGTGTGTTCGTCTGGCTCCCACACGATAACACCTTTCGATGTCGTCTTCATGCCATGTCCGTGACGATGAAAACTCGTTGAGCAGATCAACGACAATCTGCAGACTGGTCTGAGTGGTTTCATGCTCCTCTTCTCTGACACTAATCAGCTTTAGCGTGCACTGTCGGGAATCCTTCTGCAGCTGCTCTAATTCCTGCTCTATTCTGTCCATCCGTTCTTGTTGGTAACTTTGGCTTTGCTTGATTTGGTGGATGTCTTCTCTGTCTTCCTGCATTCCTTCCTGAAGGGCGTACAAGTCTGCAGCTAAGCGACTGAAGGAATTTTCCAGTTTTTCCAGTTTCTCATCTACTTTATGACAAACATCATCAGCATGGGTTTGAAGAAAGTTCATGAAGTCTGAAAATTTGTTGTCCAAAGACATTTGTACCTGTTGCATAAAGTAAGAGAAATAGTTGTACTCATTAAAGTCATTGTAGTCATTGTAGTCATTGTAGGTATTGTAGGCTGTTCCATAATTCCTGGGTCCTGGGTTCAGTTCAATGTCCCCACTCAACAAGAGCAGGACGAAAAACAGGCAGTAGAGAGCAGTAGCTGTCATAGAAATACAGCAGCCTGTCACTTCTGTTGACATTGAACATGGCTGGGCCAGTGGCCTGTTTCTGTCTTGTTTTCTTCCTTTTCCTGATTTCTGCACTGCTATGCCGTAGAATTGTCCAGTTTTTTGTCTGTGTGTTAGTGCTGTTGTTGGCATCTTGATGATACCATGCAACAGTCAGAGAGAGAGAGAGAGAGAGAGAGAGAGAGAGAGAGAGAGAGAGAGAGAGAGGAGAGAGAGAGCATAGAGTCAAATAGACTGATCGATCAATAGAGAGACAGACAGACAGATCGGGGGAAGGCAAAGAGGGGGGGGGGGGGGGGGGGGGGGGGGGGGCATAGAAAAAGTATTGAAAAAAGCGAAGTGAAGGAAGTGCAAGTGCTAATGGCAGGCTGCCGGTGCCAAGTTCTGCTTCCCGTCATGCATCAGCAGGGTCACGTGACTGCACGCGCCCGTAACTTAGAACTGAAAACTGCATATCTCCTGTTCTGCTGACGTCAGCGTGTGTGTGTGTGTGTGTGTGTGTGTGTTGTGTGTGTGTTGTGTGTGTGTGTGTGTGTGTGTGTGTGTGCGCGCGCGCGTGCGTGCGTGCGTGCGTGCGTGCGTGTGTGTGTGTGTGTGTGTGTGCGCGCGCGCTCGGGCGCGCGCGCGGTGCCTTCTCATCTTAAGCGTTCCAGTCAGCAAATAAGAACTGTGCCAACAAGTTTAGTCTTCAACTTTTTTTAAAGGGTAGGTGGGCGGTGGTGGGAAGAGTTAGCAGTCATGGTGAAAACTGTCGTTGTATCATCGGTACTGAAGTTTGCTTTACAGAACAGTGTGACCTAAAAATAATAATAAAAAAAAGATTGAAGAACATTTTCTTGCTCTTCTTGTTTTCTTCTTCTTTTCTCATTCTTGTTCCTTTTGTTGTTGTTGTTGTTGTTGTTGTTCTTCTTCTTCTTCTTCTTCTTCTTCTTCTTCTTCTTCTTCTTCTTCTCTGTCGAACACTCACCAACTATTGTTGCCTGTCATCTGAGTGAAAAGACGTTGCAGTGCCGTTCCTGACAAGATAGGTCCGGCACATCCGACTTTAGCATGGGAGAGAATCACATTTTAAGTCTTTCTGGGAAAAGGGCAGGAGAAGGGACCAAGAAGGCAGAAAATAGACAAGAAGGGGGTGACCGAAAGGAAAGGAACACGACAGAAACAAAGAGAGGGATAGAAAAGGGAGTTCCTAGCACATCAGTTGCAGAAGGTGGGGATGCTGTTGACACTGACAAGCCCCTGCCATCCCCACAGGAGAGGGGGATGTTTTCAGGAACAACATGGCCGCCAAAGAGAAGTTCCTGGTTTAACGGTAACCCAACGCACTGGTCTTGAAGGAACAACATGGCCGCCAAAGAGAAGTTCCTGGTGTAACGGTCACCTAACGCACTGGTCTTTAAGGAACAACATGGCCGCCAAAGAGAAGTTCCTGGTTTAACGGTCACCTAACGCGCTGGTCTTGAAAGCCCCAAGTCGTGGATTCACTGCCGGTTGATGCCAGACTTTGCCTGATCCAGCAAATCACGAGGGGTCTCCGCGCCAGTCTTTCGGATGAGTCGCTAAATGGAAAACCTGTGTGGCAGCATGCATATCATCATCATCATCATCACCATCATCACCATCATCATCATCATCATCACCATCACCATCACCATCACCATCATCACCATCATCATCATCATCATCATCATCATCACCATCACCATCATCATCATCACCATCACCATCATCATCATCAGACCCATGACCAAGATATTTGTCTAGGAGACACGCGGCACGCGTTGGTCACTACTTGACTCCAGCCTGATCTGTCTGGCCTTTCACAACGGCAGCTGGCGCCATGTCCAGGCTGGTCTGTCCAGTCTTTGCTGTTCTGCATCCTGCTCCCCCTCTGTCTGCCTCTGCAGTTCCCTCCCTCCCTCCCTCCCTCCCTCCCTCCAGTGTCCTCTGCTAGACAGTCATGGCAAGACATTTCTGACGTGTGACATGTCTGACGTGTGACATGTCTGACGTGTGACATGTCTGACGTGTGACATGTCTGACGTGTGACATTTCTGACGTGTGACATTTCTGACGTGTGACATTTCTGACGTGTGACATTTCTGACGTGTGACGTGACCAGTCCATGCCAGCTTCCTCCTCTTCACAGCAGCCAGAAGGGGTTGGTTCCTGTGGCCCGGCTTTCAGGATCACCTCTTGCCACACTGACTGTTGTTCCTGTGGCCCGGCTTTCAGGATCACCTCTTGCCACACTGACTGTTGTTCCTGTGGCCACACTGACTGTTGTTCCTGTGGCCCAGCTTTCAGCATCCCCTCTTGGCACACTGACTCCTTGGTTCTGTGGTCCTGCCAGGGATGTGTGGGAGCCTTGGGGTTGTGCGGGACGTGGGGTCAAGACAGAGCTCTTCTTGGGATAGACAGCAGCTCTGGCCGCCTCTGGCTCTCACCTCTCACCACTGGTTCCAGGACTCTGTCTTAGATTCCAGATTTCATTTACTTAATTCCTTTTAGGGTATGGAGGATTACAAACAGATTTAGCAGGAGAATAAACTGGACAGCAACTGACTTTCAAATATCATCGGTACCAACAGAAACTGAAAAGCAAGTGTTCGGCATAGAAAGAGCAACAAGGCATTTTAAAAACTTCTACAGCTATTTTTTAAAAGAGATAATTTGAGTGATGGCTCAGGGAAAAAATGTGCAGTTCTGAAAGAAAACAAATTGCGCTTTCATGAAACGCCGGAAAATCTGATAAACTTTGACAGAGATAGAAGAACTTGTGGAGATTTGCATTTCATCAGCTAACAAAAACCATCACTTCACATAGGCTGAAGAAAAAAAGAAAAATTCAGTAGAAAAAAGCCACTCTGATAGGGAAGCAAATACAGTTGCAGACAGGAAAAGAAACAATGGGTGACGCTGCTCTTGTGGCGACGCGCTCTCCCAGGGTGCGCGCGTGTGAGTATGTGTCTGTGCGTGTGGGAGGGGGGGGGGGGTCGAGCGGGTTCCTGCTTGCGTGCGTGTGTGTGTGCGTGCGTGTGTGTGTGTGTGTGTGTGTTGTGTGTGTGTGTGTGGTTGTTGTGTGTGCGCGCGCGCGAGTGTGTGCGTACGTACGTGTGTATGTGCGTACATGACAAAATGAAGAACAGCTTTAGAAACCAGCAGTAAATCTCCATTTGATATCCATCATAAACGTGGTTCTCAAATGGTAAAATACATACTTGCTTTACCAGATGTATGCATACACTCCTCTCTCTCTCTCTCTCTCTCTCTCTCTCTCTCTCTCTCTCTCTCTCTCTCTCTCTCTCTCTCTCTCTCTCTCTCTCTCTCTCTCCTGTAATCACAAATTACAATTTGAAATAAGCAGACAAAATAGTGTTCAGAGACAGGACTGAACATACAGCTGGTAACAGGAATGTAACAGGGCTGAGGAGTGCCGTGATGCCAGATACATGCAGATTTACGGCATCATTGCCTGCCTGCAGCGTAGTTCACGAGGGAGATCAATGCTTACCTGATGTAACCTTATGGCAGACTGCAAGAAAATTGCGTTTTCTCAGTATGGCCAAATTCCTTTAGGACTCATCATTCTGTTTCGTAAATTGCCTTTTTATTGTTAGGGTTTTAGAATTATCTTAGCATGTTTTGATTTTTCTGTCATGTCCCAGGAAGGGTGAAAAGGAATAAAAGGTTTTCGCTGATTGATGTTTGTGGTGGTTAAAAAAACAACCAAAAAAAACGTTGCGCATTACGTTCGCAACCCGGGTTTGAGGCCCGGTTCCATCCTCCACCGAGACAGGTGTTGAAGGGGATTTTTACCCTGGAGGAAACATCAGTGCCAACTCCAATCCCCTAAAAGTCCTTCGAATAACTTTATAAACCGAAGTCCCGTGTGCAAAGGCATGCAGAGCATCTTTGCCCATGCATACGATAAAGCATGTTCCACCTTTCGAATGAGTAGGCCATTTGTGTCGGTGAGAACGGATGACGTATTTACAAAACCGTGTGAATACAAGGACTGGGCACAAAGCAAAAAAAACAAAACACGAGTGTTTATTCGATTATCCTGGAGATAAAAGAATAAGAGAATACATAAAATCTCTCTCTCTCTCTCTCTCTCTCTCTCTCTCTCTCTCTCTCTCTCTCTCTCTCTCTCTCTCTCTCTCTCTCTCTCTCTCTCCTCTCTCTCTCTCTCTCGTTCTCTCTCGTTCTCTCTCTCTATCACTCTCACTCTGTCTCTGTCTCTGTCTCTCTCTCTCTCTCACTCTGTCTCTCGCTCGCTCTCTCTCTCTCTCTCACTCTCTGTCTCTGTCTCTGTCTCTGTCTCTCTCTCCCTTTCTCTCTCTCTCTCTCTCTCTCTCTCTCTCTCTCTCTCTCTCTCTCTCTCCTCTCTCTCTCTCTCTCTCGGGGGGGCCAATTACGTGATGCGAAGACGAAGACGTATTGAAATCGAGCTGGTGTTTTTGTGATTCAAAAACTAGTTTTAAAGTGGCTTTAAATCTTCATTGATTGTATATAGATAGATCAGGAGGATGGGCATATCCGTGCAGTTGTACAGAGCTGTGTGTGGGACATTTGCCGCAGTGTTCGCCTCCTTCATGTCTAAACGGGCAGAATTTAAATCAACTATGAGAAACGCCATTCTGACGTTGAGAAACCGGCGAGACGGTGTCCTGTTAGGACTGACCCTCACCTACTTATTTTGGGGGGGGCTTTTATTACGGTGTGGCGATGTGGAGACCAACCCTGGACCCACCACCCCTGGATCCACCGGCCGCAAGCTGAGGCAGACCAGCTTGGTTGATGGTGCTGGTGGTCGTAGCACCATCACAGGCACAGCATCCAGGAAAACCAGAACGAGGGCTGATGTGACTACCTACACCAACACGCCTACGACCATACACCGTGGCCAGGACTCCTCTTCTACTGGGTCTCCTAAGGAACTGTCCTTCAACACCATGACAGCAAAAATCGAAAAAGTGGAAAACTTGCTGAAAACAACAACTGACAGTTTGAACAATGAGATCAAATTGTTGACAGACAGTGTTGGTGCCTTGAAAGAGGAAATGTGCAGCCTGAAGAAAGACATGGACGTTCTTAGAACTGAAAATGAAGACTTAAAACAGTCAAATACAAAATTGATGGATAGGGTTGAAAAACTAGAAAAGAAATCTGATGATTTAGAAGGAAGGTCCAGACGAAATAATGTCATTTTTCATGGTTTAGAGAAGAGAGCTTATGAGACTGGAGCTGACTGTGAGAGGATTGTAAAAAGTCTTCTCTCAGAAAAAATGGATGTAGCAGATGTGAAATTCGATAGAGTGCACAGGATAAACTCTAAACCCAGCTCTCCCATTATTGCTAGGTGTTGTTTTTATCAAGATAAGCTTAGCATACTGAAGGCAAAGACTCGGCTGAAGGGCTCAAAGATTTTTGTAGACGATGATTTCTCCCAAGCTGTTAGAGAAATTAGACGCAAACTGACCCCATATTTGAAGAGTGCCCGAGCAGAAGGAAAGAATGTGAGAATGATCTTTGATCATTTGATCATTGATGGTGAAAAGGTGACCCTCAATGATCTCGAAAGAAACAAATAGCTTGTTGGCCGGCCCATACACACGTCTGTCTGTAGAGGTAATTCACAGGGGGGTAGGAAAAGTAAACTTACACCGGGCGTAAAGTCTCAGTTAGATAGGACTAGACCTAGACCTACTCCAAAGGAGCTTTGTGCTGTAACCAGCAAGAGGGGGCTTTGTGCTGTAACCAGCAAGACGGGACCTGGCTTTGCTGGGCGAGGAGACAAAGACCGCAGTAGGCTAGCCCTAAACCTAACCCTACATAGGCCGAATGATGTGTCATCTGGCTTTAGACCATGTTTAAATGAAGAGTCCTCTTTAAATAATGATTTTGGTACAGTTGATAGCATTAATTTGATGTCTTGTCATATTAGTGGAAGTAGTGAAAATGTGAGTTTAGATGATGTAGTAGATAAAGTAGAGTGTGGCAATACAAATCAAGCAAATAAAACTTTTTCATTTTTGTCCTGGAACGTAAATGGATTATTTTCAAAACTGGCCGATGGAGATTTTGTATCTTATGTGCGTAGCTTTGATTTTATTTGTCTGACAGAAACGTTTTTGGAAAATATCCAGCCAGATGCTTTTAGTGGCTATAAAGCCTTCTGTAAGGCGGCAACTAAAATTAGCCATCAAGGGAGACGATCAGGGGGAGTAGTTTGTTTGATTAAGAATGAGTTATCTGCTCTTGTAAAATATTTAGATGTTCCATACCCTAACATTTGTACTTTTCTCTGTGACAAATCTTTATTGTGTACTTCAAGAAATGTTTTGCTTGTATGTGTGTATATCCCACCTGAAGGCTCTCCTTTTTATAACATGTTTGATAATGATAGTGGGATTGCTATGTTGGAAGAATATTTAGCTGATTGTGTGGTTGCTTTGGATGAAGTTGATATAATATTGTGTGGAGATTTAAACAGTAGGACATCAAACTTTTCTTGCCATCATGTGGCAGATGATTTTATCTCAGAGCTCCAAAGCAAAAGCATGTCTCTTAGTGGTAATCGTTATTCTGAAGATTCTGTTATAAATAATTATGGTAAATTATTATTGAATATGTGTACTACATTTAGTTTACAAATTCTGAATGGTGTATGTAATGGTGATCAGCAGGGACGCTATACGTACATTTCTGATGGAGGATGCAGTGTTAATGATTATTTTTTAGTGTCAGATGATTTGTTCTCTCAGATTTTTGTCTCATGTCGTTTGTTTGTTGCTGAACGTTCTGATTCAGATCACCTTCCTGTGGAATTACATATTAATCCATTGTATAAAACTTATGTAATAGCCGAAGAGCCATCTGTTGTGGAAAAGTTTGTGTGGGATGAAAACAAACTCTCAGCTTATAAAGATAATCTTTGTGAGGAAGACATGCATGTAACTTTTTCAAATGCCTTACAGATGATTGATGAGAATATTAATGAAGCTCTAGATTTGTTCAATAGTTGTATAAAGTCCAGTGCTGAATGTATGAAGAAACAGGTACATGTAAAAAAAGGTTTATCAAATGCAACATGGTTTGATAATGAATGTAAAAGTATGAAGTGCAGGGTAAGAAAATTATTAAAGACTTACCGGAAAACGTTAAAGAACGAAGACAGAAACTTGTACTGTGTTTTAAGAAGGGAATATAAATACATGCTAGAAAGGAAAAGGAAACAGTATAATATGACATTACTTGCAGACATGGTGTCTTCAATCTCTTCTCAAGTCCAGTTCTGGAAAAGTGTTAAGAAGGCATCATTTAGAAATAGTCAACCTAAGAATAATATATCAGTTGACAGTTGGTTTCAACATTTCAAAACCCTGTTGGAGAAAGACTCATCAGACAACTCCATGAATACTAATGTTGACTATGATGAAAGTGAGGAAGATTTTGATCGTCCAATATCTAAAGGTGAAATATATTGGGCACTTAGAAAACTAAAAAATGATAAAGCAGCAGGTCCTGATCAAATCATCGGAGAATTGCTGAAAAATGGAGGTGAAGATGTTGTGCTTTTCCTTCTAAAATTATTCAACAAAATCTTTGAGGATGGCCTTTTCCCAGATAATTGGACTGAATCTATAATCCTAACATTACACAAAAAGGGCGATGTTGATAACCCTAATAACTATAGGGGAATTTCTCTTAGTGATATAAGTAGTAAGTTGTATAGTACTATCATTAATAATAGATTACAGGAATGGGTTAGGAAAAATGATATTACAGGTGAACACCAAGCTGGTTTTAAGAGAGGATATTCCACTATAGATCATATGTTTACTCTGCTTGCGTTTGTACAGAAACAGTTTGCTCTTAACCGTAAGCTCTATGTGGCATTTATTGATTTTGAAAAGGCATTTGATTCTGTTAATAGAAACTTGTTGTGGCCTATTCTCCTGAAAAATGGTGTGAAGGGTAAATTATTACGATGTTTGAGAGCCATGTATCAGAATGTCAGAAGCAGAATAAGATGTGGTACTAAACTGACTGATATAATATACTGTACCACTGGTGTTAAACAGGGTGATGTATGTAGCCCTTTACTGTTTTCGGTTTTTATTAACGAGTTAGCCAGAGAAGTCATCAATAATGGTAAACATGGTGCCACTTTCCCCCAAGATGCCACAGAATTATCTATTCTTCTACTTGCTGATGATGTTATCCTACTATCTGAAACAGTTGTTGGCTTACAAAAGCAGTTAAATAGCTTGAGCAGTGCTGCAGTGGCACTTGATCTTAAGGTTAATCTGAATAAGAGCAATATCGTTGTATTCAGAAAAGGTGGTCATTTAGCTGCTCATGAAAAATGGTTGTACAATGGAAAAGTCATGCCAGTGATTAATGTATATAAATACTTAGGAATCTGTTTTTCTACAAAGCTTAGTTTCACAACTGCATGTAAAGATCTGGCAAGTCGAGGTAAACGAAGTTTGTTATTGGTTTTGAGAAAATTACGAATATTGAATAATAACTCCTTTGATTTGTTCATTAAGATATTTGATGCCCAAATACAACCCACTGTGTTATATGGTGCAGAAATATGGGGTTTGGATGCAGCTGCAACACATTGTGAATCGGTGCACCTCTTTGCTTTAAAACAGTTTCTAGGCTTAGATAGACGTACGCCCAATGATCTTGTGTATAGTGAAACTAATAGATATCCTCTCTCCGTTAATGCTGCTGTAAGATGTATTAGATACTGGATTAAGATTCTATATATGGATGAGAATAGGTTTACCTTTTAAATCTTACAAGATGCTTTATGATCTAGACCTCAAAGGGAAAACAACTGGGCTACACAAATACGTACCTGTTTATGTGAACTCGGTTTTGGATTTGCTTGGCTTAATCAAGGTGTTGGAAATTGTAGAGAATTTATAAACGCTTTCAGGCAAAGACTGATTGACTGCAGTGGGCAACAATGGAATGACCATATACAAACCAGTGAAAGATATCAAATGTATAGACAATTTATAAGTACTCATGATATTAAACCTTATCTCAAGCTTGATATGGACATTCATTTGAAAAGAATTATGTCTAAATTTAGACTTGGTGTATCAGATATAAATGTTCATAAATTCAGATACAGAGGATATAATGTTGATGACACTAGGTTACTATGCCCATTATGTAAGCAAGCACCTGAAGATGAAGTACATTTTGTGTTATGTTGTCCAGTGTTAGAGGTTGTTAGGCAGAGTTACATCCCTGTAAAATATAGTAGGCAGGCTAATTCTTTTAGACTCTGTTTACTTATGGCGTCAAGTCAGCCTGAAGTTGTGCGCAGCCTCACTTTATATTTGTGTAAAGCTTTCAAAATAAGAGATACTTTATTATCGTAAGTCATATCTTTGTAACTGATGTTGCTGCTGTATAATAAGTCCTTTTGTTGTTATTACTGTTGTCTTAATCCAACAACAAAATACCAAAGCAGTTTGGCAACCCCCTTCATGTATGGGCCAATGGCCTTTTTGTGAATAAAGTTTTCGAGTTCGAGTTCGAGTTCGAGTTCGAGTTCGAGTTCTCTCTCTCTCTCTCTCTCTCTCTCTCTCTCCTCTCTCTCTCTCTCTCTCCAGTGACCGATATCCAGACAGGCAGGTAGGTAGGCAGGTAGGGGGAGTGAAGACTGGCTGCCCCCTCCCTTACTGCTGCAGCTGTCTGGCTATTTCTCATTAGCGGCAGACATGTTCCCTGACAAATGTCTTCTCGCCTATCTATCTATCGGCCTGTATGCCTCCCAACTTGTTCTGAGCGCAACTGGAAAGATAAGAACTTTCACCACCCCACTTCTCTCTGTCGGTCGGTCTGCCTGTCTGTCTGTCTCTGTCTCTGGTTCCGTCTGTCTGTCTGTCTGTCTGTCTGTCTGTCTGTCTGTCTGTCTGTCTGTCTGTCTGTCTCTCTCTCTCTCTCTCTCTCTCTCTCTCTCTCTCTCTCTCTCTCTCTCTCTCTGTCTCTCTGTCTCTGCTCTGTCTCTGTCTGTCTGTCTGTCTCTATCTCTCAAAACATATCTTGGATGCAAAACTGTCTATTCATGGAGGAAAGTGATAAATGAGTTTTACCTGAGAGCAGAGAAGAGCAGAGTAAAGTAGAACAAAACAGAGCAGAGCAGAGCGGAGCAGAGCAGAACATAACAGATCAGAACAGAACAGAGCAGAGCAGAACATAACAGATCAGAACAGAGCAGATCAGAACAGAGCAGAGCAAGCAGAGCAGAGCAGAGACAGAGCAGAACAGAGCAGAACAGAGCACAGAGCAGAGGTATCATCAGTTCTTTCTCTCACAATTTATAGAACTGGAGCAATGCAGACAACCATCCCACCTAGATGCTGGGCTTGTATGTAAAAAAGGAAGCTGATTTATAGACCAGCTGACAGAAAAAATGTGTGTGTGCGTGCGCGTGTGTGCGCTTGTGTGTGTGTGGGGTGCGTGCGTGTGTGTATGTATGTGTGTGTGTGCGTGCGTGTGTGTGCGCGCGCGAGCGCTTTTGTGTGTGTGTGTGTGTGTGTGTGTGTGTGTGTGTGTGTGGTGTGTGTGTGTGTGTGTGTGTGTGTGTGTGTGAGTGTGTGTGTGATTTTTTCCTTTTTTCCGAATACTACTTTTCGCCCAGGCCAAAAGCTTTAACAGTTATTGATGTCAGCTAAGTGCCAATGGCCTACACTGAAATGTGTTTATGTTTCAATGTTCAGCCATGCTTTCAAAGCATAACTGAAAACTGACCTTTTCCCCATCAAAAAAGCTACAACTCCTAACCTAACTGTTGTTTAGACATATACATGTAACTTTACAGGTTGTGTGTGTGTGTGTGTTTGTGCGTGCGTGCGTGCGTGCGATTAAAGTACTTTGGGCCTATTTATCTATCTATTCCTTAGTCTGGTGACCGAGGGGGTACCCCTGAAGACTTGACAACCAGTTCCCTCCATTCCTCTCTCTGTTCCTTTCTCAAAATTTTATTGAGTTCTAGGCCTGCCCATTCGCTGATGTCGTCCTCCCATCTCTTCCTTGGTCTGCCTCTTTTTCTTCCTCCTTGGACAGTGCCTTGCAGTATTGTTTTTGCAAGTCCTTTTGATCTTGTGACATGTCCGTACCATTTAAGTTTACGCTTCTTTACGATTGATAGAAGACTTTCGTAGGGACCAATGGTTTGCTGGATTCTGTTATTCATAACATAACAAATTGACATCAGGATGTTATTTATAGCGCCACCAACCAAGGAGGCGATATCAGGACTGTTAGCCTTTAGATTCAATTTCAGCAACCCTGATAACATTTATTTCAAGTTCAACATCACACCATTTAATCCCTTCAAATCTTCAACACCGTCAACATGAGGGACAGAACAGCAATGGAATGACGAAGTACCTAAAGCAGTTCCTCCACGAAGCCACACAACCAGGCTGTTACTGGAATCGGAATGCGGTCACCTTTGTGTGGGATAAAAACGGTTGCATACGCAAAACTCATCATTGGTGAACCTCAGAGCTCCAGCCGAGGAACGGGGAAAAAAACCTAAAAACCCAAACTAGGCCATGCTAAATTCACCTGCCATTCACCTAAATTCATCATCCCTGGGTTACAAAAAAGCATCAAAGCGGATAATGAATACCTCAATGTACATCCCAAAAAATGTTAGCATCTCCTTAATGTATGCTGGTTGCTACAGGAAAAAAAATTGGAACACCTTGCAATGTCTGCTCTTTACAAAGTGTGAAACATTCTGCCAGTTTGTGCTTCAGTAACTGGGGCACGTCAGGTTTTCCACCATGATGGCGATTTAACCAGGTAACACTTACAGCTGACTCAGGCATCAAAGCATGCGTTCAGCTTATGTTTTTACGTATGTTTTATTCATCTCTCCCCCCCCCCCTCTCTCTCTCTCTCTCTCCCCACACACACACACACACACACACACACACACACACACACACACACACACACACACACACACACACACACACACACACACACACACACACACACACACACACTGTGCCATCTGAAAATAAAAGTTTTGACTTTGATACAGTAATATGCAAAACTTAATACAGACTAAAACGACGAGAGACAGACAGACAGACAGACAGACAGACAGACAGACAGACAGACAGACAGACAGACAGATAGAAGATAGATAGATAGAAATAGATAGATAGATAGATAGATAGATAGATAGATAGATAGATAGATAGATAGATAGATAGATAGATAGATAGTAAGCACAACCCACCTTCCCACAACAGTCATAGAGAAGGAGGGAGGGGGAGAGAAGAGCAAAAAAGCAAGAAAGAAGAGGATTTGAGCGAAAAAAAAGATGATGATGGTGGTGGTTGATGACGATGATGATGGTGAGGATGATGATGGATTGTAGTGTGATGGATGGTGTGTGGGTGGTGGTGGTGAGGTGGTGGTGTGTGGTAGTGTGGTGGTGGTGGGGTGGTGGTGGTGAGAAGGGGAGCAGTACCAACATAAACAAAACGCAATACTCTTAAAGTAAGCAAACTCGATATTCCAGCACAAATTCTAAATGCCACTTCAACTCCCCCCAACCACCACACCCACACCCACACCCACACACAACATACACACACACAACATAACACACACACGCACGCACGCACACACACACATACACACACACACAGAGACGCACACACACACACACACACACACAACACACAGACACACACCACAACATACACACACACACACACACACACACACACACACACACACACACACACACACACACACACACACACACACACACACACACACTCTAGAAAGGGGGGGGGGGGAGAAAAGAAAAACAGGAGAATAGCAACGTATGCATTGTGCGTGTACTCATGCACTTTTACGTGTGTAGAAGCACACAGTGCGCGAGTGCGCCGCACACGCATACACGCACGAACGCATACATACACACATACATTCTCTCTCTCTCTCTCTCTCTCTCTCTCTCTCTCCTCTCTCTCTCTCTCTCTCCTCTCTCTCTCTCTCTCTCTCTCCTCCTCTCTCTCTCTCTCTCTCTCTCTCTCTCTCTCCTCCTCTCTCTCTCTCTCTCTCTTCTCTCTCTCTCTCTCTCTCTCTCTCTCTCTCTCTCTCTCTCTCTCTCTCTCTCTCTCCTCTCTCTCCTGTCTGTCGTCTTCTGTCCTGTCTTCTCCCTCTCTCTCTGTCTGTCTGTCTGCTCTCTCTTCTGCTCTCTCTCTCTCTCTCTCTCTCTCTCTCTCCTCTCTCTCTCTCTCTCTCTCTCTCTCTCTCTCTCTCCTCTCTCTCTGTAAAAAAAGTCCTTGTACTTTTACCCTCTGAAAATAAAATGTCGCTCTGTTTTGCTTTGCTTTGCATTTGCTTTGTTCTTTTCTGTTCTGTCTGTCTGTCTGTCTGTCTGTCTGTCTGTCTCTGCCACTCTCTCTCTCTCTCTCTCTCTCATCTCTCTTTTCTCTCTCTCTCACTCTCCTCCATCTCTCTCTCTCTCTCACCACACACACACACACACACACACACACACACACACACACACACACACACACACACACACACACACACACACATTCACTCTCCCTCCCCCCTCCCCAAAAAAGAAAGAATGAAATAGATAAGCCAGGAATAGAATCCATCAGCACAGCAGCACAGCACACGTCACGTACGTCGTCATCGTCATCGCCATCATCATCATCACCATCATCATCATCATCACCACCACCCACCACCACCACCACTATCTTCATCATCATGATCACCTGGATCATCATCCTCAGTGATGCTGTTGTTAGTTATGCTGCTTATAGCAGCTTCCCACTTGCTCATAAACTCTTACCCAGTGGACCCAAACGCAGAAATCAGATGCTAGATCTCTACCTCCGTGGAGATGCCAGAGGCTTGTCAGTATAAATAGCATCTCCACCTTTTGAAATTTCTCTGCTAGCAATTCCCTCTTTTCTGTCGCTCTCTTTCTTTCTACCTCGTTCATTTTCTCCCTGACACCTTCTTGTCTATTTTCTGCCTTCTTTGTCCACTCTCCTGCCTTTTTTCCCCTAGAAAGACTTAAAGGGTAACATTATCTCCCGTGCCGAAGTGGGATGCGCTGGGCCTGACTTGTCGGGCGCTTAACGCAGCACAATAGCGACGCATTTCCCTCATAGCACAGAAAGAAAGCCCTGAGGACGCCCTGACTGACAGCCCTGAAGAACAAGAACAAGAAGAAGAACAAGGAGAAGAAGAACAAGGAGAAGAAGAACAACAACAACAACAAACAACAACAACAACAACAACAACAACATATGATGATGATGATGATGATGAATGATGATGATAGATGATGATGATGATGATGATGATGATGATGATGGCCCAACAGCATCACTACAGTCACAATGATGATGATTATAACAATGACGATGATATGACAATGATTAATAAAAACACTAAAACAACAGCAGCAAACAACAACACCGACTCTGGATGATAACAACAACAACAACAACCAAACAAACAAGCAAAAAACTTGTTGCATAAGTCACCCTTGCACACACACACACACACACACACACACACACACACACACACACACACACACACACACACAACACACACACACACACACACACACCACGCACACATACACACACCCCGCGCGCGCGCGCGCGCGCACTTTGTTGCCTACTACCAGACAGTCTCACTCTGCAATTTTGGGAGCTAACCCACCCTGCAGCCCTATTTCTGCTATCAGCGACGAAGTGTTCCGGGGGTATGCCTTATCATGGCGGGTTCACCTTTCCTTCGTCACCGGTGGTTGCGGCACGCGTTGCCGCGGCCTCTAGTGGGGTGTTGCACTTGATGTTTTCATTCCTGGGCGGTGAAGGGTGAAGTGGGTCACCCTCCTATCAGCTTTGATACCTTTGTGGCAATGGCGGAAAGTGCGTTTGTTGCACACCACCACTCGTGCATTATTAACTGCTGAAGTGGGGGTGTGTGTGTGGTGGTGTGTGTGTGTGTGTGTGTGTGTGTGTGTGTGTGTGTGTGTGTGCCAGCGCACGCGCACGCGCACGCGCATGGACCAGTAGATCTATTCCCTGTTGGAATTGGGAATGCGTTGCTTCAGGGCCTGTAACTCTAATCCCTGTGTGACAGGTGATACCTATTGCCTACACAGCCGTGGCTCTACTCCATGGCAGATTGGAGAATCCATTGCCCTGCCGAACCAGCAAATCTATCTCTGTTTGAGGTGTGTATTACCTGTGTATTGATCTGTACATTGCCTGAAAAGCCAGTAAGTCTAAACCCTGTTTGAGGGGTGTGTTGCCGGTATCTTGATCTACATATTGCCTACAAAGCCAGTAAACCTACTCCCTATTTGAGGGCTGTATTGCTGTGTATTGATCTACATATTGCCTGAAAAGCCAATAAGTCTAAACCCTGTCAGACTGGTGAATCTATTGCCTTCACCTTTAGAAATCCATTTTTCTGTTTGACTGGGGAATTTATTGCCTACATGGTCAGGTAATCTATTGCCTATAAAGTCAAAAACTCTAATGCCCATTTGATGGGTGAGTCTGTCTATTGTTTACACAGCCAGTATATCTATTCCTTGTTTGACGGGTGAATCTATTGCCTTCAGTGCTATTAAATCTATTTCCTGTTTGACCGGTGAATCTGTTGCCAAAAGGTCAGTAAGTCTACTCTGTGTTTAAATGGCAAACCTGTTGTGTTTATGGGCCAGGACATCTATTCCCTGTTTGACAAGTGTATCCTTTTTTTCCTGTTTGACAAGTGTATCCTTTTTCCTGTTTGACAAGTGTATCCTTTTTCCTGTTTGACAAGTGTATCCTTTTTCCTGTTTGACAAGTGTATCCTTTTTCCTGTTTGACAAGTGTATCCTTTTTCCTGTTTGACAAGTGTATCCTTTTTTTCCCTGTTTGACAAGTGTATCCTTTTTCCCTGTTTGACAAGTGTATCCTTTTTTTCCCTGTTTGACAAGTGTATCCTTTTTCCCTGTTTGACAAGTGTACCCTTTTTTTTTCCCTGTTTGACAAGTGTATCCTTTTCCCTGTTTGACAAGTGTATCCTTTTCCCTGTTTGACAAGTGTATCCTTTTTCCCTGTTTGACAAGTGTATCCTTTTCCCTGTTTGACAAGTGTATCCTTTTTCCTGTTTGACAAGTGTATCCTTTTTCCCTGTTTGACAAGTGTATCCTTTTTCCCTGTTTGACAAGTGTATCCTTTTTCCCTGTTTGACAAGTGTATCCTTTTTCCCTGTTTGACAAGTGTATCCTTTTTCCCTGTTTGACAAGTGTATCCTTTTTCCCTGTTTGACAAGTGTATCCTTTTTCCCTGTTTGACAAGTGTATCCTTTTCCCTGTTTGACAAGTGTATCCTTTTCCCTGTTTGACAAGTGTATCCTTTTCCCTGTTTGACAAGTGTATCCTTTTTCCCTGTTTGACAAGTGTATCCTTTTTCCCTGTTTGACAAGTGTATCCTTTTCCCTGTGTGACAAGTGTATCCTTTTCCCTGTTTGACAAGTGTATCCTTTTCCCTGTTTGACAAGTGTATCCTTTTCCCTGTTTGACAAGTGTATCCTTTTTCCCTGTTTGACAAGTGTATCCTTTTTCCCTGTGTGACAAGTGTATCCTTTTCCCTGTTTGACAAGTGTATCCTTTTCCCTGTTTGACAAGTGTATCCTTTTTCCCTGTTTGACAAGTGTATCCTTTTTCCCTGTTTGACAAGTGTATCCTTTTCCCTGTGTGACAAGTGTATCCTTTTCCCTGTGTGACAAGTGTATCCTTTTCCCTGTGTGACAAGTGTATCCTTTTTTTCCCTGTTTGACAAGTGTATCCTTTTCCTGTTTTGCTTAAAACCCACTCCCTGTTGGAGAGAGCATCCACCCCCTATGCTAAGTACTGAATCAGTCCCCTTCCTCTTTCAACCTCCTTCCTCTTTCAGTCCCCTTTCTGTTTCAATCTTCTTCCTGTTTCAATTCTGTTTAGCAACAGAACCTATGTTTCGATTGGGTCCAAATCTGAATGTACTGCCTGTTTAGCAAGCAAATTCATTTTACTCTTCGATGGATGGATTCACTCCCAGCTAATCCAGCGAATCTTCCTGGAGTTAACATCAGTGCTGACTCCACTCTCCCCCAAAGTCCTTTGGATGAGACTTTAAACCGAGGCCCCGTGTGCGAACGCACGCAGAACATCTTGCGCACACGTTAAATCCTGTTCCGCTTTTCGTAAGAGTAGGCCATCGTGTGCCGGTGGGAACAGATGACAATATTTACAAAACTGCATACACACGGGGACCGGATGAAAAAAAGCACATGATTGCTTATTCTGTTATCCTCGATATAAAAGAATAAAAGAATAAATAAAATAAATCACTGTGTAAGTTTAGCTGGTGAATCTCCATTAAACCCACTCATCTTTTGGGGCTGTTTGAATTGTGAATCCATCTCCTGTTGGCTGCCGAATTCACCCAGTATTTGGTTAGTAAGCAGGAGGGGTGTTCCAAGATATCTTAAACTCCAAGATTCTGGTGATATGACGTCAAATACATCTGGCATCTGGAGGGAGAGGGGGAGGGGGGGTTAGGGGTAGCTAGGATAGGTGAGTTAGTAAGGGGGGGGGGGTAACTGAAAAAGAAAAAAGAGGGGTTGTAGGTTTTGCCCATTTTTCTTGCACATATCAAGAGTTATCTACAGCAGACTAAAAGTGTCCAGCAGTCTTGCAAAATGTTTTTTGTTCACCGTAACTCCCAGGGTCGTCGTTTCCCACGCTAATATTGTTCACAATGATAGTGAATAGGCCATTGTGTGCCGGTCGGAACAGATGACAAGAGTTAGAAAACTGCATACACACGAGGACAGGATGTAAAAAAGCACATGAGGGCTTATTCCATTATCCTCGACATAAAAAAAATTCAATCAATCAATCACTCAATCAATAAATATATATGCAAACTTGCTTGTTGTCACTCTTTATGTCAGAATTAAATCTTTGCCCGCTGTGCTACGGATCAAAACTAACTCGGTAATCAAAATCTGGATGTAAGGAAGCCCCAAACCAGCCCTGCATCAAAATTGATCTTTGGCTTTAAATTATAGAGATCCTCTCCATTCCTGCACGCTCTTTAGCAGAGCAATCTGTACTCTGCAATCAATAGGAGACAAATATAATATAGGAAGTCGGATAATCATTGCTGCCTATCATGGTGAGGTCCTCGAAAGCAGTCATCACACAGGCACACATCTCATCCAGTGTCTATGCACTCATAGTCTCACGATGATTCCCCAGATGCAGCGAATGAGACACATAAGCGTTTTTCTGGGCAAGCTGCACCAGGGTGTTAGTTAAAGCTAGGAAACGCCCAACATCAAGCCAATAATCATAATAATAACAACAACAACACAATAATAATAATAATAATAATAATAATAATAATAATAATAATAATAATACATAATAATAATAATAATATCTGAATTATTATATATATATATATATATATATATATAATCCTTCAGACCTTGTAGTGGTGTCCTTTGTTTCCCACCCCCTGTCAGACGAGATGTGGTTGCTATGACGAAAATAGCAGATCATGTCGGGAAAGAGTGAGGAATGCTTCCAGTGCCCTGGCCTGCTGTCCCTGCTTTTTGCCCTTGCCAGTGTCTTGCTTTGTTGTGGATTGTTTCTGTTTCATAAAGGTGGGTGGGGTGTTTCTTTTTAAATACAAAATGCAACGGAAAAAAGCAAAACAAAACAACCCCCTAACCCCCCCCCCCCCCCCCCACCACCACACACACACACACTACACGCACGCACGCACGCACACGCACACACATACACACACATACACACACACACAATCTCTCTCCTCCTCTCTCTCTCTCTCTCCTCTCTCTCTCTCTCTCTCTCTCTCTCTCTCTTTCTCTCTCTCTCTATTCATTTTTTATCTTTCATCTTGATGTATCCGAAAGGCGGACTGGATAAACACACGAGTGCTATCTATTATCCGAATAAATACTTGGCTTGCTTGCTGCTCTCTCTCTCTCTCTCAACTATCCAGTCTCCTATCGTAGGGTCGTCTGGTATCGCAGTGGAAAGACGTTAAAATTGAAGACTTACTTACTTACTTACTACTTACTACTTACTTACTTACTTACTTACTTACACACACACACACACACACACACACGCACGACGCACGCACGCAGCACGCACGCACGACACACACACACACACACACACACACACACACACGCACACGCACACGCACACACCACACACACACCACACACACACCACCACACACACACACACACACACACACACACACACCACACACACACACACACATAACAGCCGATGAAAGCTAATCAACACCAGAAAAAGAAAGAAGGAACAATTCTCAACACCGGAAAGTTTTGTCTGATGACTGCAATGCTGTTCCCAACAGAGGCTGACGTCACAGACTGGAGAACTTGGGTGTTTGGCGTCATAGATTTGGTCACGTGACGCCAAAGGTGCATGACGGGAAGAGATATAATTGGCATGCGCAGTCTGTTATCATTCCTGTATGACGACGCCTACCCCCCCCCCCCCCCCCTCTCTCTCTTCTCTCTCTCTTCTCTCTCTCTCTTAAGCTATGTATTATTTTCAACTCAATCTTTTTTTTTTTCATTCTCTGCTGCATACTTTCTTGAAAAGCTGTGTATTTCAGCACGATGAAGATGGCACATCTATTCCTTAGCTTCTATGGGAAAAACAATCGTTCATCACTGATGCGCACTAACAGTGGTTGTAACAGCCAACATATTTGAGCAGGAGCAGCAAGACTGAAGGAGTGGGAATGGAAGGGGGGGAGAGAGACAGACAAATACAGTTATTTAATATTTATAACTAGTGCCCTTGTGGCACAGGCCCACAACCACCACCCCCCTCCCCTCTCTTACTGTTCTGCCCTACCTTCAAAGCCATAAGACACTCAGACGTGGCCCAGCCCAGTAGACGTGCAGGACAAAAGAAAAAAGAACTTGGGGAACCACGCAGGTCAGTCACTGCCACAGACAGAAAGACAGACAGACTTCGCCATCCAGACCACACTAAAAAAAAAAAATTCAAAAATAAAATTGGGGTTGTTAAAAAGAACCCATGGCTAGGGAACAGAGAAGAAGAAGAATTTTAATGTTACAACTTTTGCCTGTTTTTTTTTTTATCTTTCTACTTAACAACAAGTGGGGATGTGTTTGTGTGTGTGTGTTGTTGTTGTGTTGTTTAAAGATAATACAAATAATGATAGATTGTTGGCTGGTGGGAGTAAAGTGAGAGTGGTATGAGTCCTTCAGGAAAAAAGAGAGGGACATTTATTTATTTATTTCCATTTATTTTATTCATTCTTTTATTTCGAGGATAAAGGAATAAGCACTCGTGTGCTTCTTTTTTTTACACCCTGTCCCTGTGTGCAAGCAGTTTTGTCAATTTTTTCATCCGTTCCCACCAGCACACAATGGCCTACTCTTCCGAAAAGCGGAACAGGTTTGAACGTGCGTGTGTGATGTTCTGCCTGCGTTCGCACAAGGACATTAGTTTACAGTCTCATCCGAAGGACAGTTGGGGGAAGTGGAGTCAGCACTGATGTTAACTCCAGAGGAAAATACCCTTGGACGAGATACAGACAGACAGACAGACAGACAGACATACGTGTAAAGGGGATGGGGTACTAAGTGGTCAGAACGCTCGCTTTTCCCCAGCCAATGTTAAGCACCGTCGAGCGTGATTACCAACTGGATGGGTGGCCGTTTGCGCGCCTTGGCTACAGTACAGTTCCCCCAGTTTACCCAGCTGTAAATGAGTACCTGCCCTCTTTAGGGTCAGGGAAGGTAAAGCAGCGAGGGAGAGGAGATGGGCGCCGCCCTCAATATAGCTGGCCCTTAGAGAAGCTGAGGTCTCTGATCCTCGCTCCCCTACGACCACACGGGTTATGGAACACCTTTACTTTTTTCCTGTAGCTTACATACATACATACACAGACAGACACATAATGACGCACAGGTAAACAGACAGGTAGGAACAAAGGGCCAGACAGACAGCAGACAGACAGACAGACAGACGGGCAGTAAGACAGTGAAGTAAGTGTGTTATTGTTGCAGTTGTTGGCAAAAGCAGTTGGCGGCATGCGGCAGGCAAAGAGATGGGAACTCATTCCTCAAT
>CM060337.1:1163971-1171471 GCA_030674155.1 Stramonita haemastoma
AATTCATCTATTTCTTACCCTAGAAAAAGGAGTTTTCATAGTTCAGAAATAAAACAAAACTAGTTGACTATTAGTTCCATTGTAGACCAAGAGTTGAAAGAAATGACATGATGTGTGTGTGTGTGTGTGTGTGTGTGTGTGTGTGTGTGTGTGTGTGTGTGTGTGTGTGTGTGTGTGTAAGAGAGAGAGATAGAGGGGGGGGGGGGGGGGTAACGGCACTGCAACACATCATTACGGGCCCTTGCATGAATGACGACTGTATGCTTGCATTCACAGCCACTGTACTTCAGACAGAGAGACATTTTCTCACAGGGACTCTTCCCCGACAACGATTACAAGCACGTAATTCTTATCCAGTGTTTCCTCCCAATCTCACCTGGGATGCATTATGTTCAGTTCTCCTGCAGCTGGTAGTCCTGTTGACGTCATAGGCAGTACCCCTTTTTTCTTTTTTTCTTTTTAAAATTTCCACCCTCCCTCTGAAAAAGCTGACACCACTACTCAGGTTATATGAGTCTGTCCATGTCAGCTTTTTCCCTGGAAAGGGGGGATAAACGTGGATATATATATATATATATATATATATATATATATATATATATATATATATATATATATATAAAATATATATATATATATATATATATATACAGAGAGAGAGAGAGAAAAGCATATATTAGCAGTGATGTCAGCACTATCCAACTACAGGAGGGTCGAACATACATCAAAAAAAAAATATATATATATATATATATATTTTTTTTTTTTTTTTTTTTTTAAACAACTGGGCCATGGGATAGTCAGCCATACTGTGACTGTGAGTGCATAATAAATATTACCCTTTAGTCCTAAGTATAATTTGTTTGGGTTTTTTGTTTGTTTTTTAACATGACTATATTCTCGAAATAAACATTACACATAAACAACAACACAAACCAATGACACAGACCAGCAACACGCTCACAGCTTCTATCGTGCTAAGGCTTTTGAAAACATGTCTAACACATTTCATTTCAGACCACTGTCAGTCATGGCAGATTTCTCTGCAAGAAAATTCGGGCTGCTCTTCCCGGGGAGAGCGTGTTGCAACAAGAGCAGCGCCACCTTTTTTTTTTCTTGTCCTGTCTGCAACTGTATTTGTTTCCCTATCAGGGTGGCTTTTTTTCTACAGAATTTTGCCAGGGACAACACACTTGTTGCCATGGGTTCTTTTACGTGTGCTAAATAATTATGTGTAACACACGGGACCTCGGTTTATTGTCTCATCCAAAAGACTAGCACCCAGACCACTACTCATGGTCTACAGAATAGAGGGAAAGTTTCGGGCCCAAACAGGTATCAAACCACCGCACACTTCGACCCGGACTTTTCGCTTTCTGGGCAGATGCGTTACCTCTAGACCACCGATCTACATACCAGCCATGACGAAAAGAAAAACTGGAAAAAAATCGCATTTTATGACAACAGACATCATAGTTACAAACACATCTAATACATTCAATGACAGAATTTTGCCTCACAGAGAAAATACTTATGAAATACATGAAACTTGTGACCAACGACAAAACAAAACAAAACAAAACCTGTCCACCAGTCAGTCATTTCTGACCACTCTTAGAGTCAAGAAAAAAAAAAACGGCTTTATTAACCCACGGGGCTTTATTTCAGGCCTGCCACAAACAACCCCAAAGCCGCTAATCTCTCTCCCGCCCCTCTCCCCTCGCCCACCCCCACTCCCTTCCCCTTCCCCCAAACCCATATCCCACCCAAGACGAACACAGAAACAGTAACTATTGTTCTTGCACCGTCATATCTCCAGTAGGGGGGGAGGGGTGAAGGGGAAGGAACAAGAGAGAGAGAGAGAGAGAGAGAGGGGGGGGTATGATATGGAGTAGGGTGTTCATGTAGCGGAAAAGGAGGGGGGGTGGTATCTGTATTCTCTCCCTTTTCTCACCATGAAAAAGTCTGCTTCCTTTCTATTCATCTTTGTTTGTTCTTTTCTTCGTTATTATCATCATTATTTTATTTTCAGGTATGATTCACCGACTTGAAAAAAATTATCTTCTATTTTATTTCATTTTGTTTTACACCATTTTAGTTTAGGTATAAATCATTAAAATCACAGCAATATTAATTAAGTAATTATTTTGTAATAGTTTACAGACCGGGCATGCACGCAGGAGCGTGCGCATGTGTGTGTGTGTGTGTGTGTGGTGTGTGTGTGTGTGTGTGTGTGTGTGTGTGTGTGTGTGTGTGTGTGTGTGTGAAGTAACTTTTCTTGTTAAATTTATTTATTTTTCTTTCTTTAAGCTTGCTTCAGAATCATATGTGAGTTCTCTCCAAAGTGTGTTTGTTTGCTTCACCTCTGACCTTGAGCAATGTCCTGTGGGGATTGAACCCGCAATGTCTGGCTTTCTGGACAAGCACGGTGCTTGTAGACCACCGACCACTGTGATACAGGTGACTGTTTATCATCAAACAGGGTGGGGGGGTGTGGGGGGTGTTGTCAGGTTGTCATACAGGTGACTGTGTATCATCAAACAGGGGGGGGGGGGTGTGTCAGGTTGTATACAGGTGACTGTTTCATCAAACAGGGGGGGGGGGTTGTCAGGTTGTCATACAGGTGACTGTTTATCATCAACAGGGTGGGGGGGTGGGGGTGTGTAGGTGCATACGGTGATGTTTTCATCAAGGTGGGGGTGTGGGGTGTGTTTCAGGTTGTCATACAGGTGACTGTTTATCATCAAACACGGTGGGGGGTGGGGTGTGTTGTCAGGTTGTCATACAGGTGACTGTTTATCATCAAACACGGTGGGGGGGTGTGGGGTGTTGTCAGGTTGTCATACAGGTGACTGTTATCATCAAACAGGTGGGGGGTGTGGGGTGGTTGTCAGGTTGTCATACAGGGACTGTTATCATCAAACAGGTGGGGGGTGTGGTGTTGTGTTGTCAGGTTGTCTTCTTGTTCATCATGGAACACTCAGACAGCAATTACTCTTGTCTTTTCATGGAAGCGAAAATGCGTTGCGCTGCCGTTAAGCACCTGACAAGTCAGGCCACCATGGACACTTGGCTGTGCGGGAGAGAACTGCTGTCTGGAAAAAGACAGGAGAACAAAGGGGTGTCTTACAGAGGACAGGCTCAGCGACAAGAAGAGAACTGCTGTCTGTCAGTCTTTCTGGAAAAAGCAGGAGAACAAAGGGGTGTCTTACAGAGGACAGGCTCAGCGACAAGAAGAGAACTGCTGTCTGTCAGTCTTTCTGGAAAAAGGCAGGAGAACAAAGGGGTTGTCTTACAGAGGACAGGCTCAGCGACAAGAAGAGAACTGCTGTCTGTCAGTCTTTCTGGAAAAAGGCAGGAGAACAAAGGGGTTGTCTTACAGAGGACAGGCTCAGCGACAAGAAGAGAACTGCTGTCTGTCAGTCTTTCTGGAAAAAAGACAGGAGAACAAAGGGGCTGTCTTACAGAGGACAGGCTCAGCGACAAGAAGAGAACTGCTGTCTGTCAGTCTTTCTGGAAAAAGGCAGGAGAACAAAGGGGTTGTCTTACAGAGGACAGGCTCAGCGACAAGAAGAGAACTGCTGTCTGTCAGTCTTTCTGGAAAAAGGCAGGAGAACAAAGGGTTGTCTTACAGAGGACAGGCTCAGCGACAAGAAGAGAACTGCTGTCTGTCAGTCTTTCTGGAAAAAGGCAGGAGAACAAAGGGTTGTCTTACAGAGGACAGGCTCAGCGACAAGAAGAGAACTGCTGTCTGTCAGTCTTTCTGGAAAAAGGCAGGAGAACAAAGGGGTTGTCTTACAGAGGACAGGCTCAGCGACAAGAAGAGAACTGCTGTCTGTCAGTCTTTCTGGAAAAAGGCAGGAGAACAAAGGGGTTGTCTTACAGAGGACAGGCTCAGCGACAAGAACAACTCCTCCCGGACCTGGACACTTCCTGTGGAAACTGACCCTCTCCTTTCCTTCACCAGGTGGACTAACTGCCAATGCACAGACTGCACATCACATGACAAATGATTCCAGATCTGACCATTCATGTTGTCTTTGTGAGTTTGCCAAATGGGTAAAACAAGAGTGTCCCGGGAAGATTAAGGAGTACTCGTGTACTTTCGCAGTCTTGGATGTGTTTTTGTTTATGTCATATCTTTTTTTGTCATTACTTTGGGTTGTATTTTCATGTGTGCTGATTGAAAATCAAGCCGTTTACAAATAATGTCTAGTTACGTGTGGACCCGGTTAACTCAGTTGAAAGTCTTCATCCTGTTACACACACGGCAGACATTCAATGAGAAGCTTTGCAGTCACCCCTCAGGAATGCCTAACATGTCTAACCATGACACTACTTGATAGGTCAGAAATCATATACATTCAAAGACAGATATTTGAGTTGTCTCTGGCAACATTTTGTTGGGGGAAAAAAAGCTCATTTGATTGGGAAACAAGTATGCACGGACAGGAAATATATTGGGTGGCGCTGCTCTTGTGGCGAGGTGCCCTCCCTGGGGAGAACAGTCCAGATTTCTATGGGCTAGCAATCCAGGCTGACCGTACAGCCTGACTGGGTCACTCAGAATATGCATCCTGTCTCACTGATGAGATCAGGGAACCACTACTGTGAGACCTGAACACACACCAGGTGGGCAGGTAGTTGTAGGACCCATGGATGAGATCATCAATCACTGTGAGACCTGAACACACACCAGGTGGGCAGGTAGTTGTAGGACCTGTTCAGGTTTCAGTGGGGGACTTCAGGTGAGAGGGGGAGGAGTGACGCCAGAGCACAACACTCTCCCTGTGCTGACACTTCAGCCTGAAATAACAGAACAATAACAACCCGATATCGCTGTTGGTTATCCCCAACCTTGTTGTTGTGGATGTTGTTGTTGTTGTTCGTGCAGTTTTGGGGCATTCCTCAGCTCGAGCACCCAGGGAGTCGCCCTGAATGTCTTCTGTCTCCCTCACCAAGCCAGGGAATCACCGGGAGACTACAAGCACACAAACAGGTTCAAGTTTGCCTGCATGACCCTTTCTGAGTACCTGACCAAAGAGGCAGCATACTCCAACATCAGAGAATTTGTTGTTGTTGTTGTTGTTGTTAAAGGGGAATACAAGTCATTATGCTAAGACCTTGTCATGGCCGGACACAAACTTAACATTGAAATTTCTTCTTTAAATATCCATATATTGACTTACAGTTTTACCTTCCGGAATAACTTATAGTTCCAATGATATAGGAACACCAACTGGGGAAAAGACCGTTATTTCTTTGGAATCAGGCTTATCATGAGAACGCTGCTTTGGTGTCTGGGCTGGCATCCACAGCCACCCCTCTAGCAGAAGGAGTTATCAGTGTGCAGGCCAGTGCTGTGGGTCAGACAGGGATACCACACACGGCGATACAATCATTCCACACCTTCTGCAAGGGAAGCAACATGGAATAACTCGTTACAAGCACAGGAAATCGGACGGCAAAATTTCTCTCTCTCTCTCTCTCTCTCTCTCCTCTCTCTCTCTCTCTCTCTCTCTCTCTCTCTCTCTCTCTCTCTCTCTCTCTCTCTCTCTCCTCTTCTCTCTCAACAGCGCACACCAGTTAAAAAAAAGAATTCCCCTTCTATCCAAATGTATGATTTATATTACATGTACAATTTTTGATAGATAGTGGTGGATTGATGTTTTCGGTTGTCTAATTCATTTTGTTCTCTTGTTTGCTCCTTATCTACTAACGCTTTTCTTTTTTTCCATAATCAAAAATTTTTTTATTGTGACTTCTGATTTTTGTCTTCTGAAAGAGTGCATTTTATTACCTTATCATATATAGTGTCCTTTATTCTTGTGTGTTGTTTGATACTGCGTAAAGTCTTATTGTTTAGTATATTTTCAACTTGATGTATCCCTGAAAAGGGCGGGGACTGGATGTAAAAAAGCACACGAGTGCTTATCTATTATCCTCGAATAAAAGACTTTGCCTTGCCTTGCCTTGCCTTGCCTTGCCTCTCTCTCTCTCTCTCTCTCTCTCTCTCTCTCTCTCTCTCTCTCTCTCTCTCTCTCTCTCTCTCTCTCTCTCTCTCTCTCTCTCTCTCTCTCTCTCTCTCTCTTATTACCAGGGTAATATCTTTGTAGCCTAGCCATGAAGAGGTTCAGTTGCATAAAAGAAAACTGGGAAGACAAATGCACAACACTTTTGAATGACGACATCAATTGCTGGTTGATCTCATCATATTATATATATATATATATATATATATATATATATATATATATATATATATATATATATATATATATATATACATATATATATATATATATATATATATATATATATATATATATATATATATATATATATATATATATATATATATATATATATATATATATGTTGTCATTGCACATAAATCGTCATACCTACGGCAACAGCTTTTTCTCTTTCATTTTTTCATTTTTTAAAAAATATATTTTAGCAGTGTACTGATTTAACTTTCTTGCACAAGAAAGATGCACACTGTTCAACGAAGACAAAAACACCCCCTCCTCACACACACACACACACACACACACACACACACACACACACACACACACACACACACACACACACACACACACACACACACACACACACACACACACACACACGCTGCCATGGATACGGTTCCTCATCGTCACTTTGACACTTCTCCTGAATGGCTTCCTTGGATGTCCACCTGCTTGTCAACGATCTGGAGCCAGAGTCAGGCCTCCCTCTTTCTAGTGGAGGTTTAGCATCTGAAGCAGGCACAGAGGGAACTGTCCCCTGACCGTCAGACACAATCAGCCACATGTTTTAGTGGACATTGTAGAGGCAGAAAGATCATTAAAACTGATGTTTGTTTTGTTGTGTCAAATAAGTCTGCACGATTTAAATGGCAATGAAATATTTTGAATCTTGAATCCTTCTGCAGAAGCAGGGCTGGACGGGGCCAGCTGAGGCAGGACACTGACTGCCCCTTGGAAAACAGTCTTCATCTGAGTCTTTCTTCTTCTTCTTCTTCTTCTTCTTCTTCTTCTTCTTCTTCTTCTCTTCTTCTTCTTCTTCTTCTTCTTCTTCTTCTCCTTTGTGCAACCCTCATACAGCAACTTTGTGTTGTTTGTCAAATGAGCAAAATGCACATATGCGTGTGTATACATATATATATATATATATATATATATATATATATATATATAATATATATATATATATATATATATATATATATATATATATATATATATAATCAATTAAAAAATATATCAACAACGATAGTGGTGGCCGAACTAAGTTAAATCCATAAAGGACCAAGTAGATCTAATCATAGACCTGAAATTCCTGCACTTAGGATAGCACAGAGCTATTCGTTGTCAATAAAAACGTATGGATCTACACCTTTATGTCTTTCAAAGGAAATAAATTGTGCCCCTGGTTTCTGTAAGCCTGAGAGACGATGGGAAAATAAAGGAAACTTGGGCAATGATCCATGGA
>CM060337.1:1176471-1178971 GCA_030674155.1 Stramonita haemastoma
AAGGACTTTAGCGTTCATACACGCATTTGTATGCGCGCTTGTTTTTATCTATAGGTATATTTTATATTTTAAGCTGTTGAAATCATGCTCGTTTAATAATTGTGGTGATTTTTTTTTCCTTAGATAGATGGCTTGATGAAAAAAGGCAAATCAATACTTATTCTATGTACGATCTGGAAATTAAAATTTGACTTTCACTTTGACTCTCTCTCAAACACACCACACACACACACACACACACACACACACACGCACGCACGCAGCACGCACGCACGCACGCACGCACGCACGCACACATATACACACACATACACTCACACGCACTTACTTTACTCATAAGGACAACGTACGCCACTTCGAGAAGTAGTTTATAGAAAATAGAAAGAGATAAAGGAAAAAAACAGGATCAATAAACCAAAACAGAACAACAAAAACAGTGTCACAAGAAACAGGTGACGTAAATGCACAGATCTATAAAGCATACAGCAGTTTTTTAATGTGAGTGATTCATATGGTAATTAGTTCCACACACACGCGCGTGCGTGCACCCCCCCCCCCCCACCACACACACACCACGCGCGTGCGCGCGTGCGCACGCCCACGCACACACACACACACACACACACACACACACACACACAGCGCGCGCCACAACCACACACAGAAGGAAAACTATTGAGTTGCCCTCTAGGCTCTAGAGCGCAAAGCCTGGGTAAGTAAGTATGGAGGGCAAGCTGTTACCCATGCAGCAGACCCCCCCCCCCCCTCCCTCTCCACGGCACTGGAATGATCCATTGGAAAGGCAATCGACCGAAACGAATGGTTCCAGTGCCGTCGCAGGAGCCGCCAGAACGTTGCCATATACAGCCTGAACCGCCCCGGGAACTCAACTCCCCGATTTTCCTTAGGGATGGTGTCTAAACACGACACCCGGGGCATTCTGGTGTTTTTGTTTTGTTTTGTTTTTTTATCATCCGCTCCTACTGGCACACAATGGCTTGCTCTTCCAAAAGGCCGAACGGGTTTTTAACGTGTGAGCCAGATATTCTGCGTTTGTTCGCACATGGGGCCTCGGTTTATAGTCTCAACACACACACAGACACACACACACACACACACACACACAACACACACACACACACACACACACACACACACACACACACACACACACACACACACACACAACACCTCTGGTGGTTTTTGTCCAAGCCCCATAACAAATTGACAGTTGACAGTAGTGAGCCATTATATTCAGCGAGTCAGTTCAGCGTCAGGTCACCAGTCGGAAGAAGCCCCGCACAATGCTGGGTCACTTCGAGGGGTGTTCAGCGATGTCTGTTCTGCAACAGCAGACCTACCACACCATCTCACAAGCTTCATCCTTTGGGCTCATACTGATTACATCGTCTGTCTCTCTTTTAGTACAGATTGAGTAAGGTAGCAGTCTGAGCTTTTGGGACTAAATGTAGCGTAGGTATATCAACTGTGGGGTCATAGTTGTGAGAATTTCACTGTGGGAGAACAGCACTAAGTAAACTGACACCTTGGGGAATATAAAGTTTACAGAAAAGTAGAGACTGATATCAACGATAGAAGAAAAACATAGAGGACAGGAAAATAATCATTTGAAAATCAGACACAATGGACGAGAGAAAAAGGCAAGAACATTAAAAGGACAATCTTTAAAAGCTATGGAAAATATCTCCATTTCTGCAGAAGAGAACAAAGCTGAAGACTGTTCCTTACCCAGCCCTAACACAGGTTAAGAACAGAGGAAAAGACATAGGGCAGCAACGGAGAAACAAAACAAAACAGAAAAAAAAAAAAACATTGATAAAAACTACCACTTTATTTCTAAACCCGGCAATATGGGAACGAGACAGAACATGAGGGAGAGAGCATTTCTGTTACTGATGTCTTGTGAAGATAGACTCACTTTGAATGCTAAAGAAGACACCGTGAACATTTACCTCCTGTAGTTCCAAAATATCCAGACGAGGAAGCATTCTGTTTCTGTCTTCTGGTAAGAACAGACCGACCTCAATGACTGAAGACACTCACCCCTCCCCCCCCCCCCCCCCCTTCCGTGGAGATGCCGGGGCCTGTCAGTATAAATAGCATCCCACCCTCTGGAAACTCTGTGCTAAGAACTCCCTCTTTTCTATCCCTTGTTTTATTTCTGCCTTGTTCCTTTTCTTCCTGTCACCTCTTTCGTGTCTAACATCTGCCCTTTTGGCCCATTCTGTTAGCCTTTTTCCACAAGACTTCAAAGATCACAGCTCTCTTCCAGGCCGAAGTCGGATGCATGGACTGACTTGTCAGGCGCTTAACGGCAGCATGACCCATTTTCGCTTTTATGATAGACAATGGTGGTTGCTGTATGAGCGTTTGACGAAGAAGAGGAGAAGAAGAAGAAGAGAAGAAGAAGAGAAGAAGAAGAGAAGAAGAAGAAGAAGAAGAAGAAGAAGAAGAAGAAGAGAAGAAGGAAGACACGATG
>CM060337.1:1186471-1226471 GCA_030674155.1 Stramonita haemastoma
ATCATCATCATCATCATCATCATCATCATCATCCTCATTATTATTATTATTATTATTATTATTATTATTATTATTATATTATTTATTATTATTATTATTATTATTATTATTATTATTATTTATTATTATTATTATTATTATTATTATTATTATTATCATTATTATTATTATTAAGGAAGGTGGCAGGATGGTTAAGACGTTCGCCTGCCAATATGTAAACCGTGAGTTTCTGGGTTCGTACCCAGCCTCGCCCTTTCTTCCCAGTTTGACAAAAAGATCGAACTGAACGTCAAAGTCATTCGGATGAGACTATAAACCGAGGACCCGTGTGCGAACGCACGCAGAACATCTTGCGCACACGTTAAAAAAAAAAACCCGTTCCGCCTTTCGGAAGATCAGACCATCGTGTGCCGGTAAGAGCGGATGACAAAATTATAATTTAAAAAAGAAAAAGAAAAACCAGCATGCACACAGGTGTGTTTAGACACCATCCCGAGGAAAAATCGGAGAGTTGGGAGTCCCAGGGCGGCTCGGGGCTGTATATGGCAACGTTCTGGTGGCTCCTGCGACTGTACTGGAACCATTCGTATCAGTCATTGCCTTTCCAATGGATCATTCCAGTGGCGTGGAGAGGGGGGGATCTGCTGCATGGGTAACAGCTTGCCCTCCATACTTACTTACCCAGGGTTTGCGCTCTAAAGACGAGCGCAACTCCATAGTCTTCCGAGACTGATGGGTGCCTACTACTACTACTACTACTACTACTACTATTATTTATTATTATTATTATTATTATTATTATTATTATTATTATTATTATTTTATTATTATCGTTATTATCATTATGTGCAGCGCTGGTGTGCATTGTGTGGTGTGTGTGTGGTGACTGGCATGGTCTTAGGATCCCCACAACAATGCGGAATGCCGTGTGCTCCTCGTCAGTTTCCTGGGGAAAAAAGAGCGGGAAGGGGGGGAGGGCTCTCTCTCTCTCTTCTCTCTCTCTCTCTCTCTCTCTCTCATCTCTCTCTCATCTCTCTTCCTCTCTCTCTCTCTCTCTCTCTCTCTCTCTCTCTCTCTACTCTCTCTCTCTCTCTCTCTCTCTCTCCATTTCTCCTTGCTCGTCCTCAAATTCTCAGCTTTTGTCCTTGCTCGTGTGTGGCGTAAATTCTCAGCTGTGTGTGTGTGTGTGTGTGTGTGTGTGTGTGTGTGTGTGTGTGTGTGTGTGTGTGTGTGTGTGTGTGTGTGGTGTGGTGCATGACAAACACCATCAGCAGTGGAGCTGTGTGTAATGTACCCGGATGTCTGACCGTCGTTGCCGGAAGTTCTGGCACTGACAGAGTGGGGGCTGCTTAAAAACGGTGACGGGAAAAACAGCGCACTGAAAGAAGAGTCAGCTACACACACACACACACACACACACACACACACACACACACACACACACACACACACACACACACACACACACACACACACACACACACATTTTGAAGACCCGGGTTCAATTCCCGTTCGAGGGGATTTTTCCCCTGGAGTTAACATCAGTGCTGACTCCACTCTCCCCAAAAGTCCATTGGATGAGACTATAAACCGAGGCCCCGTGTGCGAACGCACGCAGAACATTTTGCGCACACGTTAAATCCTGTTCCGCTTTTCTTACGAGTAGACCATTGTGTGCCGGTGGGAACAGATGACAAGATTTACAAAACTGAATACGTATGGTGACTGGATGTAAAAAAGCACATGAGTGTTTATTCCATTATTCGTGATATAAAATAAATTTTAAAAAATAAATAAAAATACACACACGCACGCACACACACACACACACACACACACACACACACACACACACACACACACACACACACACACAACACACACACACACACACAAACACACACACACACACACACACACACACACACACACACAGATGACACAGATGGGAACAGATGACAATATTTACCAAACTGCATACACACGGGGACCGGATGAAAAAAAGCACATGTTTGCTTATTCCGTTATCCTCGATATAAAAGAATAAATAAATAAAAATAAAAAAAAAATAAACACACACACACACACACACACACACACATTCTGCAACAAACATACCATATTTATCACAATCCAGAAACATCAGCTGCACATTTCATCAAGTGCGTTGGATGTATATCTACCCATCTATCCTTAGTCTGGCGACCGTGGAGGCACCCATGATGACTAGATGTGTATGCTCCATTTAAAAAGAAAACGCTTTTCTTTTTAATATTAAACCACATATTGATAAGTAGTAATAACTGCAATGAACCATAAAAATTGCATGATAAATCAAATGTCACTATGGAATAAAAACAAAAAAATAGCATTGTCTTAGAAGCGGTGTTCACATGACTGATATCAAACCTTTCAACGAGGACATAGGTTGCAAATTACGATAAATTGCAAATTACGATAGGTTGCAAATTACGATAGGTTGCAAATTACGATAGGTTGCAAATTACGATAAATTGCAAAATTACGGTAGGTTGCAAATTACGATAAATTGCAAATTACGATAGGTTGCAAATTACGATAGGTTGCAAATTACGATAGGTTGCAAATTACGATAAATTGCAAATTACGATAGGTTGCAAATTACGATAGGTTGCGAATTACGATAGGTTGCAAATTACGATAGGTTGCAAATTACGATAAATTGCAAATTACGATAGGTTGCAAATTACGATAGGTTGCAAATTACGATAGGTTGCAAATTACGATAGGTTGCAAATTACGATAAATTGCAAATTACGATAGGTTGCAAATTACGATAAATTGCAAATTACGACAGGTTGCAAATTACGATAAATTGCAAATTACGACAGGTTGCAAATTACGATAAATTGCAAATTACGACAGGTTGCAAATTATATGTCTAATAGACTGGGAAACCACTCTAAAGCAGCTAAACGGCAGATGAAGACAGGTTGGAATGGTTCCAGATGATACCCTGCTCACTCTCACTCACTCAGTCCCATGTCCCAAGGGACGTAGGGGGGACATGAGAGAAGACGCAACAGAGATCTTTTTCCATGCTTCACGATCCTGCGTGGCTAGTAGGAGGTGTTGCAGGGGTTGGGCGGTCCAGTCTTTGATGTTGTCAACCCATGATTTCTTTTGGCGGCCTCTTCTTCTCTTGCCCTCGACTGTTCCTTGCAGGATGGTTTTTGCTAGGGTGTTGTGTCTTGTGGTGTGACCAAACCACATCAGCTTTCTTCTCTTTATGGTGGAGAGCAAAGGCTCTTGGGGGCCCACACGCTTTTTGATTTCTTCTATCACATAGTTATTGGTCTTGTGTTCTTTGTATGATATTTTGAGGAGTCTTCTGTGGCACTTGTTCTCGAATGCTTGGATTCTCCTCTCTAACTCTGCTGTCAGAGTCCATGATTCACAGCCATATAGGAGGATAGATATCACGAGGGATTTGTAAAGGTGGTATTTGGTGCAGAAGCTGATGTTGTTGCTTCTGATGATCTTCTCGAGTCTGACTAGAGCAGATGTTGCTGTTGCAATGCGAGCTTTCACTTCATTGTTTGATGTGCCATCTTTTGTTAGGATGGAGCCTAAGTATTTGAATTGGCTCACCTCTTCTAGTGTTTCTCCATTCATCTTTATTTCCGTGATGTCATTACTCGCGTTGTTGACCATGATCTTTGATTTCTCTGTACTGACCTCCATGCCGTATGCGCTCGCTCGATCTGTTAAATTGTCTGTGAGGATTTGCAGTTCTTGTTTGCTGCTGCCCATGAGGTCAATGTCATCTGCAAATCTGAGGTTGCAAAGGGGTCTTCCACCAATGGAGATGGAAGTGTGGTGGTTTTGCAGTGTCTCTGTCATGATGTTTTCGAGGAAGAGGTTGAAGAGTACAGGTGAGAGAAGGCAGCCCCGGCGAACCCCAACCGTGGTCTTGAAGAACTCGCCCACGTGATTATTCATAAAAACTGCACTTTCTGCGTTCTCGTACAGAGCTTTGATAACTTCAATTAGACAGCTGTCAATGTTGAAGTGCCTGAGTACTTGCCAGAGGCCGTCATGCCATACCCTGTCAAAGGCCTTTTTAAAGTCTATGAAATTGTGGTACAAGTCTTTTTGGTGTTGGAGATGCTTCTCTATCAGAATTCTCAGATTGAAAATTTGTTCCATTGTGCTGCGTTTTGGTCTAAAGCCCGCTTGTTCTTCTGCCAGGAGTTTTTCCGCTTGGTTTTTCAGTCTGTTGAGGACTACCTGCAGCATGATCTTGCTAGGATGACTTATGAGACTGATGGTTCTGTAGTTCTGGCATTGTTTGAGGTTTCCTTTCTTTGGCAGGGGTATTACAAGAGACTGTGTCCATTCTTTTGGCCATTCTTTGGTGTCGTGGATCTTCTGACAAAGTTCTGTGAATCGCCTTGCTGTTTCATTCCCTCCATTTTTTATGAGTTCAGCTGGGATGTTATCGATTCCAGGGGACTTCCCCTTCTTCAATTGTCTAATAGCTGCATCTACTTCACACCTTAGTATTGGTGGGTCTTTATCTTGGTGTTCAGGGGGTTTGTCAGAAACTATGTTGGTATCTGGGCGTAGTGGGTAGTTGTACAATCCCTCACAGTATTCTGTCCAGCGTTGGAGGATGGCATTGTTTTCCGTTAAAAGATTTCCTTCTTTGTCTTCAATAACAGAGGCTTTAGGCTGTGTGGTTTTCGTTAGTGCTTTCAAAGTGTCGTAAGCTGTTTTGCTGTTTCCCTTGGTCATTCCAGCTTCGATGTTGTTGCATTGTTCTTCTATCCACGCTTCTTTGGCTTCTCTCATCTTTTTCCTCACTTCTCTGTGGCTATCCATGTACTTCTTGTAAGCTTCTTGACTTGTGAACTTTTGTTTTTTAAGTTCTCTTCTTTTGTCGCAGAGGTCAAGAACCTCATTTGTCACCCAAGGTTGTTTCTTTGTTCTGCTTCTTCCTAATGTTTCTTCTGCTGCTGTCGTTAGCACTTCTTTGATGTTGTTGGCCAATGTGTCCACATCATTGTCGATGGCTGTGAGTGCGGCGAACTTTCCTCCAATGTTGGCTTGGAAGATCTCAACCACTGTTGGGTCTTTGAGTTTTTCCAGGTCGAATCTTATGCGTGGGCTTTTTGGCTGTTGTTTTGCTTTCAGTTTCAGCCTGATGGTGGTAAGTACAAGGTCGTGGTCACTGCCAATGTCAGCTCCTGGGAATGTTCTTGTGTTTGCCTTGTTTATGCTGGATTTGAATCTTTGGGGTGACAGAATGTAATCAATTTGATTATGAATCAGACCATTTGGTGAGTGCCAGGTTGATGTTCTGGATGGCTTGTGAGGGTGGAGTGTGTTAGCCAAAGTCAGTTTGTGCTTCTTTGCGAATTCCAGCAGCCGCTGTCCTCTGTCATTTGTTTCTCCCAGTCCAAATCGTCCTGTGGTTCCTGCCCAGGTGTCATAGGCATCAGGTCCCACCTTAGCATTCCAGTCGCCTTCCACAATAAGGATGTCTTTTTTGGGCGTTTTGGAGATGACGTTTTCAAGTTCTTCATAGAATTGTTCTATCTGATCGTCATCGTAGTCAGATGTTGGAGCATACACTTGGATGATGGTGAGATTCTGGGGTTTTGCAGAAACTCTGATTGAGATGAGTCTGCTGGATACTGGTGTGCAGCTGATGATGCTTGACACAATCTCTTTCCTGACAATAAAGCCTACTCCATGATGATGTAGTTTTTCTTCTCCGCTGTACCATATTTTGTGGCCGTCTTGCGTGGTTGTTTCTCCAAAGCCAATCCATCTGACTTCCGCAAGCCCTACTATGTCCCATTTATACCTCTGTAATTCATGTGTAAGTTCCTGTACTCTTCCTGTTTGGTACAGAGTTCTTACATTCCATGTACCAATGGTTGTCCCTTTATCTGGAAGCTTTAGGGTTTGTTCTGCCCCAGTAGCACACTTGTCACTCCACCCTGGAGACTTGCAGTGGGTAGCGCGGTCGTTGTTGATCCGGGCCTCGACCGATCCGGCATGTCTTTCTGTTTTGTTTTACTCATCATGTCCTTGCAGTGGGCTTGAGGAAGCTTGGTGGCGCCCATCTCCTCTCCAAGACTCCTACTGGTGGGTAAGAAGGCACCAGCCCCTCACTGGTTGGGGTGTATGGAGTGCTTAAGGAGAGGTGGTACCTTTGTAAACCTGGCAGTAGCATCCTTCGGGATGGACGGGAGCACTGGTCCTCACTTGGCACTCAACTCTCACTTCTGGGTCCGGGTCCTTAACCCACCCACACCCCGGTAACCGCTTCTACTGGCGGGCGAAACGTTGTGAGGGGCTGGTGCCTTCTTACCCACCAGTAGGAGTTCTTATACCCTGCTACAGTATCTTATTTATTGTTGTTGTTGTTGTTCTTGATGTTGAAAAGTGGAAATTGTGGATAGTAATATTTGTACATTCCGTGAAGATGAAAAAAATCTGCAAAGGTTGAGCAGCGTTGAGCGTGGTTACCAAATTGGATGGGTCACCTTGGCTTCAGCTGTCAATGGGCACCTGCCCTCTTTAGGGTCAGGGAAAGTAAAGTAGCAAGGGAGAGGAGATGGGTGCCGCCCTCGGTATACTGGCCCCTAGACAAGCTGAGGTCTCCAACGCTTCGCTCCACAACAAACTATACAGGTTATGGGACACCTTTACATCTACCTTGACATGCTCAACGAATTTTTGGAGGAGGTTGGAACAAGAGTTGAGAGGAAAATGTGAAACTTGCACACGAGTGAGATTAAATTAATTAATTTCTGAACCAGTTTTATAGTCACGATGATGAAACATTGACAGATGACGGCTTCCATCATCTTGTTCTGCTTGCTGAACAGTTTGTCTACAACAGTGCTATGAAGAAAACGGAGCCTGTTTCAATCAACCCTCTGAGTGAGCTAAAAAGCAAAAAGTTCATACAGCTGAGGATATAATTATGCTCTTTGAACATGACATGAGCTGAATATGCCACACAGTTGTGTCCCTACTGTCTGTCAGTTAGCTCCGGCTGATGTACTAGACGAATCACAAAACAGTGAAGATGAATGTCTTTTTGAAGTTGACAGATATCCTTCCCTGCCTCTGAAAACACACTGCTGAATCTTTAGGTGGATTTTTTTTTATTTAGCTGTTTCTTTTTCTTTATGATGAATATTTCTTCATTTTTGTCCTGTCTAAAAAAAATTAATAAATTATAAAAAACATGCCCCCCCAAAAAAAAATAAATAAATAAATAAATAAAACCCACAGACTGCTGCATTAACAAACTGCATATCTTTTATTTAAAAACAAGCTGACAAAGAAGAGAAGTGTTGGGAGTGAGGTCATAGTCAGGTTTTTCACGGCAGTGTGCTTTTCCACTCTGAAACTGCATACAGTTTGGCAGCCAAAGGGTCTCCTCCTCTTGAAGCCACGCTGAGACATTGCACATTGATCACCTGTTGCAGGAGGAGGAGGGGATGGAGTTTGGCAGACTGGCTTCAACTGGAATGCAGCTGAACTCTGCTGCCGGCAACAGGAATAGCACACAGGACCCCCCACTGCTGACAGCTTGGAAAAAAATATATAACACTGGCGATTTTTTCCTTTCTGTAAACATGGCAACACTGCCATGTTTTAATGTCCTCTGTGTGTGTGTGTGTGTGTGTGTGTGTGTGTGTGTGTGTGTGTGTGTGTGTGTGTGTGTGTGTGTGTGTATTCACCTGGCTGTGGCTGTGGCTGTGGCTGTCTGTGCTGTGTCAGAGCAATGCATGCTGACTGGGAAGTCGGGCCAAGTGCAGTGCAACAAATGACTCTGTCCACTTGCACACAGCTCAGCATTCAGAAAAACAACCATTACTGACTTAAACATCTCTCTCTCTCTCTCTCTCTCTCTCTCTCTCTCTCTCTCTCTCTCTCTCTCTCTCTCTCTCTCTCTCTCACTGTGGAGAGATGCCACCCAAACTCCGAAGACTGATTACGGCACACTACAATTGACATAGCTGCAGCAGCAGTCCCTTGATCTAAATGGTCATGGAGTTGGGGGGGGGGGGGGCACAAGGAGTGTGCTTGTCAATGTTTTATCCTGCTGGGGTGACTGAGTCTTTGAAGTTCGCGAGAATCCGAGAGTGAGGGTGCACAACACATGACGGCTATCACCGGGAATAGGGACCGACTGAAAATAATTGTATTGTGTTGTTTCAGGTTTTTCTGCATTGTGTCGTGTTTTATTTTACTGTATTGAATGTATGACATTGCACTGTGATCTATCGTACTGTACAGTAGTTTTGTATTGTATTGTACTGTATTGTATTAAAGTGTGTTGCATACCACTATCAGTGACGGCAGATTTCTCTCCCTCTACTAACAGACTGTCATGGATGGCGGAAGACAATTTCAATATCGTGAACGTTTCAAAGCATAGCACCATTTTAGCGGACACTTTGCACTTGTGTGCGTCAATAACTGACGAAGCTTTTCCCCTGAAACTGCGAACACCACGCATTTCTTGGCCCATGCTTCAAACCTGTTTTGCGCCACAACTGCTTCGCGTCAGCACGTGATGTAAGTCGTGCAGAATACCTCACGCAGCTTTACGTCATCTGGTGAAAAGTTACGTCAGTGGAAGCACGCTTAGGAACTGAAGACGAAGAACATGAAGTATACCACTCTCACGTAGCTGTTGTTGTGGCTCGGTGGTCTAGAGGTAACACACCCGTCTAGAAGACGAGAAGTTGCGGGTTCAGTCCTTGTTTGAACTTTTCCCGCCTCCTGCATACATCATCGGTGGTGGTCTGGGTGCTAGTGTCACGGAAAAGACTAAAAATCGAGCTCCGTTACTTAACATAGATAAAAGAATCCACGGCAACAAGAGAGTTGTATCTAACACATTTTTGTAGCCTCTTTGACAGTCAAACAAAAACACATGGGATAATTTTTAATGGATGGAAACGCGCTAGTGTGAGAGAGAAAGAGACAGAGACAGAATGACAGACACTCTCAGACAGAGAGAGAGGGGGGGGGGGGAGGAGGATAGAGACAGATAGCGGACAGACGGACAGACTCACAGAGAGACAGAGAGGGTGGGGGCTGCAGAGAGCACAAAACAAAAGAAAGGAAACAAAGAGACAGAGAGAGAGATCCATAATCGCAAGCTTTGTATCCATACACACAGTGCCATCCATATTTATGCATATTGCCTGCATGTATGTGCAAATGCGAGCATGTGAAATTGGTTTGCTTTGTGCCCATCTAACACATCAGTAACACAACATCCACCACCAGCAACAGCAACAACAACAACAATGATAACGACACTTATTCATACAAATCCACATTCATTTGTCCATTATCCTCTTAAGAAAGATACCTCTGGCGCGTGTTCCGAGCCGTACATCTTTTCTGATAATGCGACACGTGTGCCCAAATGCGACACGTGTGCCCAAATGCGGGGCGAGGCGTGTGCCCAAATGCGGGGCGTGTGCCCAAATGCGGGGCGTGTGTCCCACCGAGTCCACCAGTTCTAACAGACACTGGTTCAAACTGAACGCAGCCGGAGCTGTTTCTTTCAGAACATCTGCGTCATGCTCCCCCAGTGCTGCACATCACGCAGGTTTGCTGGATGCTTGCAGGAAGGAAAGATCATCGTCTGTAGAAGCACTTCATTCATTAAAACGAACATGACTAAAGTACGCTTTAACTTTCTTATCGGAGTTTTGGTACATAAGGAAATGACAAAATGCACATGCAAAGGATTGACAGAGTTTGGGGGGTGCCTGTTTATGTTGAAGTTGTTGTTTGTTTGTTTGTTTGTTTGCTTGCTTGCTTGTTTGTTTGTTTGACTTACAATTGTATCTGTACCCAGATTTATGAACAAAAAGAGGCAGACAACAGAGGAAACATTCCAACCATGACAGAAAGAAAACAGACGCATCGGTCTGTAAACACAGGCTCAAAGTCCACAGAGACAGCAGAACAGGTGAACGGACAGACAGACAGACAGACAGTTCTCAGAGTTGGGGTTTTCCGCCTGTTCCCCGCACAGTGTGAAGCAACACATCAAAGAGCATGCCCACAGACAGCAGATACACCAGCAGCCTCTCACAACAACCAGTACAACAACACAACAACCAGTACAACAACACAACAACACAACTCACCCACTGCTTGAACAATAGCCAAGGTAACCAGGAAAGATGGCGGGACGTTTCCTCCTCCCTCCTCCCTCCTCCCTCCCTCCCTCCTGTGCCTGTGGAGGCTGGTGAACCCACCGGATGATTGATCTGTGAATGTTCTTTTACGCCACTTGTCACAATACTGCCCCCATCAGCAGCAGCAACAACAGCACTGCCAGCACAAACAGCAGCAGCAGCAGCAGGACCAAGGCTGCTGTTCACCACTGCCAGTTTCCCGCTGAAGACAACGTCCCGGTCTCTCTCCTGGATGATAGCGTCATCTGTTAAGGCTTCGTTAGTTCCGGGGACCAACATTCTTCCCCTACAAGTTGTCTGGTTTCATGTCCAGCTGTGTGGAAGCAGGGCAGTGTTAAAGGTGTCATTATCACAGCAGTTTGTGGCACACACTTGTTCTTTTCCTGTTGTAGTTGGGTTGGGTTTTTTTTTTTTTATAAGGCTTCTGTCATAAGCCCAAGCAAGTAGTTGTTTTTTTCCATTGACTTTCAAAATTTTGATTAGGCACCTTTTTTTTGTTGTTGTTGTTTCCATACATTAATCACATATCAGCACCAGTTTTCTCGAAATAATGCAAGTTTTATTAACAGTTTTCCAGAGCATTCTCTTAAACTTCAAAATTTTGAAATAATGTTTTTTTTTCACTTTTTCAGGAATTCACTGTATTTTTTACTCGTCGAAAATCTGTTGGGTTTTTTCTCTTCTTGATTTCATCACAGATCACTAAAATGACTTGATGTGAATAGACGCTAAACTGCAGAAGACGATCATCACATATAATCCAATGGCACAGGGCTGGGTTCGTTTTGCTTGTTTCGAGATTCTCTCAATTCGACTTGTCTTGTTTTTGTTAAGAGTTCTAGCACAACATTCTTCTATCCTCCCTCACAAAATTTCTGTTACAAAAAATCTACTTAAGCTGACTTCTTTTTTGTCATAAGAACTGTTAAAATTCTGTATATCATAGCAAGTTTTGATGTCTTCGAACTTCTACACTAGCCCATGTTTAAGGTGAAAAAAAGCAATCTTCCCGTTCTGCTGTAGACACGCAGTTGAGAGGCACTAGCTTTTGTCTACAGAAAACTTGTGATGAACACAGGAACTATGGTCCGACGGAAGCCGACTGTTGTTCTTGGGAATTTTAGTTAATTAAGCACACACTGAGCCGTGGCTGGTTGGTGGGGAGAAGCTATGGTACGTGGACTCGTTCAGCCGCTACCTTCCGATACATCCTTTGGTTTTGATACAGGAAGCGGTTTTGCCTGCTTCCGGCAAAAAGCTTTATGTTTCTTTATTGATAGAAGAAAATCACTTTGTATGCTTCCAACAAAAATACATGTATGCTGCTTTCCTGATTTAGTAAACTGGCTTTTTCCCCGTTTAAGGGAAAGACTTACGCTCAGATTTATATATATATATATATATATATATATATATATATATATATATATATATATATATATATATATATATATATATATATATATTATATATATATATATAAAATATACGTGTGTGTGTGTGTGTGTGTGTGTGTGTGTTTATGTTTATACAAGTTTCTGGGAAATACTGTACGCTTTTTTATTCATACATAATGCTGGGTTTTTTTTTTCAGTTTTCGTAGAGACTGTATGCTTATAGCTGTGGCAGGTTTTTTGTTTGCTTGTCTAACTATACATAGTGTTGATTTCCCCGCTTCCTGTAAAGAATATACTCTTCCTTACTGGAGCACGATGTCAATTTTCCTTTATCTGTTAAAGAATGTCCGCCGCTATTGGAATAATGTTGCTTTCCCTGTTTCCAGTAAAGAGGTATGCTTTTTTTTAAAATCATATTTTAACGGGCTTTTTTGCTGTTTCCAGTACAGAATGTATGCTCGGTTTTTACTTCTTTTTATTGATGCATAATGTTATTTTTCCTTATTAACAAAACAAGTACGTACCTCTTTATTGATATATAATGATGGTGTCCTTTTTTCTGCTTCTCGTAAAACAGTTATGTTTCTCTATGGTGCAAGACAATGTTTTATCTGCTTCCGGTAAACCTTGAATAAAAGGGCAAGAGAATGGACTGAGAAGGAAGAAACTATGCAAGAGATATGATAACAGGGTAAGGAAAAAGACAGAAATAAACAGAGTAATTAAAAAAAAAAATTTAAAAAGAGGAAAAATCTAGTTCTACCCTAATAGCAGGTGATGTTGAAAACAAATCTCGTTAAGTATGGAGGGCTGTGTCTTAGCTCTATACTGTTTGAAAACAGCTTTCATAGTAGGGGGGGGGGGGGGGGGGTAGCCAACAGATGTCCATTGTGTCTTCTCTAGCGTAAATTTAAACAGCTTTCTGTTTTGTTGTTTAGTCAACGCATGTTCATTATGTCCTAACAGAGATGAAAACCGTTTTTTGTTTGCTGGGGTTTGTGATGTTGTTTCGCCAACACATGTTTATTATGTCTTCTCTATTCAGACCGTTTTCTGTTTTGTTGTTTAGTCAACTCATGTTCATTGTGTCCTCTCTAGTGTGGATCAAAACCGTTTTCTATTGGTTGGTTGGTTGGTTGGTTGATTGATTAGTTTTTGTTTGTTGTTGTTGTTTGTTTACTTGTTTAACCGGCATATGTTCAGTCTTCTCTAGCCTAGAATTGTTTCAGAGCTGCTGCGGGCTGAACAAGGGTCAGTGTTGACTGTTGGCACAGACACTGTAGTGCTGAAGTCAGACTGACCAGTGCTGGAGAAAGGCCACGAGTTTTCCCCCCTCACTGTTGCATAATGGTGGAAAAGGGATTTAGCTGGGGATGATGAAAAAGTACTGACAGTTTAAGCATTAAAGTCGAGTGGAAGTTGAGTTGTGTCAGCCTAGTAGGATGCTGTTTGTTGATGTTTTAATTCAGCATCGAAACGTGGTCATTTGGAAGCCTGGATTGCATGTTTGTTATCTAAAGAAAAGAACAAAACCTAGAGCAGAAGAACAGGGTGTTGGTTCAGTTGTACAGTTTCTTTCTTTGCTTCGGTTTGACTGAAAAACAAACAAAAATGATTCACCAAGCAAGATTCATTCTGCAATTTAATATTAAGAAGAAGGTTGCTCTTGCAGTAATGCCCTCATCTTGACAGCGAAAGGTCGTATGCTTGATTTTTTTTTTATGTTCCTGGGCCAAAGCTCCAAGGTTTATCAATGCTGAGATTTGGGCATATGCGACCATCCCCCACCCCCCTCCCGCCCCCATTAGTGTACCCCTATTCCGACTTCGGGGTGACAGTTGGGAATTGAACCTGCCAGTTTTGCCAGGTCAGTTCTGGGTACCTCTACATCTTGTGCACGCGTTAAAAACCTGTTCCGCCTTTCCAGAGTGGGCCATTTCCTTCCAGTTGGAAGGGATGATCAAAATGGCATGCACACTGAAAGATTAACCTGCCTTGTAAGAGCATGGATATTATTGCTGTTCACTTTTGGGGGGTTCGTTTTGCGCCCTTTTCTGTCTCCTTTTACATTCTTTTCGCTCAAATGCATTATCATCAATGCTGTGCACTATTCCTTTTCATGAGGTGTATGAAAGATAGAGAGGGGGGAGGGGCGCTTTATAAAAATAAACTATTGGCACCTCTCTCTCTCTCTCTCTCCTCTCTCTCTCTCTCTCTCTCTCTCTCTCTCCAGGATTTCTATTATCCAGTCAAAGCTTTATCATCCAGATTCCAGGGAGACTATCCGCCATAATCGCTCCAAATGGTTTCCTTTTCCCTTGAAATATAGAAAACACACACACACACACACACACACACACACACACACACACACACACACACACACGTATATGTGCAACAACAAACAAAAAAGATAGTGCTAATTTGCACCTATTTATATAACCCCGCTGCACTGAAAGTGTCAAAATGTCCCACAATGCACCAGGTTGTTGTGGAAGTGAGTGTCATTTCCGGCCAGCAGCCTGGATAAACCAACCCATCATCAGCCAGTCCCTTCCCGACAGAGGGACCACACAACACGCAGACTCCACAGGTAGGTAGTAGGCTATGGCCTGCCCTACCCACCCCACTGCAGCTTTCCACGTTTCCGTGTCAGTGTCCACACACATACCCACCACCCAATGGCATGGGGAGATTATAGGAGAGTCACCCCAGTATATTGAATGGGAAGTAGGTTATCTGATATTTCATAATGGGTTTTCAAAAGCGACAACACTAAAAAACAAAAGCCAAAAAAACAAAAACAAAAAAACATAGAGACGCGTACAAGCGCGCGAACACACGCCCCCCCCCCCCCCCCCCCCCCCCCCACACACACACAATACACACACAGAAAGAGAGAGAATTGCGCGAGTCCGCACGTGCATAACTGCGCGCACACACACACACACTCTCTCCTCCTCTCTCTCTCTCTCTCTCTCTCTCTCTCTCTCCTCTCTTCTCTCTCTCTCTCTCACACACACACACACACACACCACACACACAACAACACACACACACACACACACACACACACACACACACACACACACACACACCCACCACACACACGTGCGCGTATGCACCTGCAGGAAAAGCGTCAAGCATCTGACATTCTTTTGTCAGCTGATGCTCATTTCCTGGCTGCTGCAGAGGACAAAAACCCGTACCCCAGTGCACTGACGCCAGTGACTGCAGTGCAGTAATCAGTGCAGTAACGCAGTCAGTACGTGCAATGCAGTCATGCAGTAACGTGCAGTGCATAACTGCATGCAGCAGTAACGTGCTCAGTACGTCAGTGCATGCATCGTGCATTTGCAGTACGTCAGTGCAGTGCAGTCGTGCAGTCGTGCACCATCAGTAACGTGCAGTGCAAGCGCAGTGCAGTAACGTCAGTGCAGAACCAGTACAGTAACGTGCAGTCAGAACAGTGCAGTGCATGCAGAACGTGCTTGCAGTACTAGTGCATACGTTGCAGTGCAGTGCAGTACAGTCCAGTGCAGTGCAGTAACGTGCAGTGCAGTAACTGTGCAGTGCAGTAACGTGCAGTGCAGCGCAGTGCAGTAACGTGCAGTGCAGTGCCAGTGCAGTGCAGCTGGCAGTACGTACGTGGCAGCTACTAAACGTTGCCGAGAGAGGCGGAAATGCAGTGCCATAGTCAGTGTGTTAACCGCTGGTGCAGCTGGTTTTTTTTGTTGTTGTTTTTTCGTCCGCTCCTACCGGTATACGATGGCCTACTCTTCCGAAAGGCGGAACGAGGTTTTAACGTGTGCGCAAGATGTTCTGCGTGCGTTCGCACACGGGGCCTCGGTTTATAGTCTCATCCGAATGACTACAGATCCGCTACAGACACTACAGATCTGATACAGATCTGCTACAGACACTACAGATCTGCTACAGACACTACAGATTCTGACTACAGATCACTACAGATATCTTACACACAATGCAGATGATGCAGACAGTAAACACGTAGTTATATCCATTGAACACAACACTAGTATAAATTGTGTGCGTGCCCGTGTGCATGTGCTTGCGTGCGTGGGCTGTGTGTGTGTGTGTGTGTGTGTGTGTGTGGTGTGTGTGTGTGTGTGTGTGTGTGTGTGTGTGTGTGTGTGTGAGTGTGTTGTGTGCTGTGTCTGTCGTGTTGTGTCTGTGTCGGTGTGTGTTTTCTGTGTCCGTCTGTCTGTCTGTGAGTGCGTGAGTGCATGAGTGGTGTGTTTTTTTATCATTTTTTTCTTTTCATATCAAGGATAATGGAATAAGCACTCATGTGCTTTTTTCATAAAGTCCCCGTGTGTATGCAGTTTTGTAAATATTGTCATCTGTTCCCACCGGCACACAATGGCCTACTCTTACGAAAAGCGGAACAGGAGTTAACGTGGGACCTCGGTTTACAGTCTCATCGGAAAGACTTTCGGGGAGAGAGAGGGGGGGGAGAGAGAGAGAGAGAGAGAGAGAGAGAGAGAGAGAGGAGAGAGAGGGAGAGGAGGAGAGAGAGAGGAGAGGAGGAGGAGAGAGGAGAGAGAGAGAGAGAGAGAGATGGATGATGACAGATCAAACGTGTGTATGTATAAATATCTGAGATCTTGTGCATATACTTTACACTCGTAAACACTTCCAAACTTAAGTCATTTATGAATGGAACTCTGAACAAAGACATTAAGTATTTGTTTTATTTTTGGTTATATTCATGTCAATTGAATTAAAACACTTTAATATCTCAGAGAAATTCAAGCAGGTTACAAGCCATACATAAACAGTAAACATGAAAACATAATATCACGGATATATACCACAACAGTATCCAACATCAGCACTAAAAAATTAACTATGCCTCGGCCAGTTATAAACTCGGCCAAATAAAATCACAAACACTCGTGTTTTGGTGCTTCCTTGTATCACTTTTCATTCAGTTTTGACAATGTTTACTCAAAGTAGCTTTCATTTTCAATTTCCTTTTCATTTCGTTTTGATTTCAGCTGCGAGCCGGCTACCCAACCCTAACTTCAGCCTTTTTTGCTGGAGGGGGGGGTAGGCTTTTCCCAATGCTCTGACCAGCAGTGACACAATGACTGACTCACTGACTTTTTTATCTTTTGAATTATCACATTATTGAAATATTAGACCAAAAAGATCCGTTTATTCTTAATATGCTTTTAAACCATGGAAATGACAAAACACTCGATTCCAGATCATATCTTTACGACCAGAAAGCACAGACATCCTGAAAGAGACTGTCTAGTGGTCAGAGTGATGCGCTTGTGATCTGACCCGAGTTCGAATCTTGTTCAAACGCACGCAGAACATACTGTCCACACGTTAAAACTTATTCCGCTTTTCGGAAGAGTATGCCATTGTGTGCCGGTGGGAACAGTTGATAAAGTTTACAAAACTGCTACGCACGGGGACTGGATTAAAAGCACAGAAGGGACCTACTCCGTTATTCTCGAAATAACGGGATAAATAAATGAAAAATTAAATGAATAATAAATAAATAAATAAGTGCAAATCATCAGCTTGCAAGTTCTAAGAGGGAGTTGTGCAAAGCTGGTATTTTTTCTCAGGGAAAAAAGTCAGTCAGTAAGTCAAGTGCCTGTGGTGTGTGCTCACCACCTATGTCTAAACATTCTATCTATACATTTTATCATTCTCTACAGAGCTGTTGACACAGTAAAAATGGAAGCAAAACTAGTGACAAACTTTTTGTTGGTCCTCTAAAAGAACATTATCTTCATCATCACATAATTATAGGTAATCAAAATAGGTAACAAACATTTTCTACACCTTCGTACATTTCTAGTTGGGATTCTAGAACAAGCTTAACTGGGTTAGAAGCAAAGTAAAGCAAGTTTATAACGAAGCGTACTAACAAAGCAAGGACATCATTGATGAAACTTGCAACTCCAAAAGCAAAATGTCAACATGCCACTGACAAATGGGGGTTTCAGTTCGTTTTTATGGGAGTAAAATTTGAAAAGAGCTTAGTGTTCAATACAGTTTTTTTTTAATGCACCTAAAACTCGCTTCAACAGAAAAATATTCTCTAGTAAAACTCGTGCAACTCTACTGTTGACTCTGGAAGGATATAACATAGGGGGAAGGGGGCAGCAAGCAAAGCGGGTGCATTAACTGAACTTAAAAATAGAAGCAAATACCATGCAAAACTGTCTTAGAATTCCATACAAAATTTACAAAACTGCATACACAAGGATTGGATATAAAATAAAATAATAATAAATAAATAAAAGCACACCTGTGCTTATTCCATTATCCTCGATATAACAAAAATAAAAGCAAATAAATAAAATACAATTCCTGTGCTAAAACGCACGTTCATCTTTGCTAAATCGGTTTAAAGCGCAGACAAAAATCAAATTAATTTCGATTTATTTCGACATGAAATAGAGCCAACAACTGCTTGTAAACAGTTTACCATCACCCATTGATTAAACAAAGTCACACATGCTAAACCATTTTCTAGTTTTACACGACCCAGGTATCGTTGAGACTATAAAAGTAAAAGCAAGAAGACTGATTTTTTATATTTAAAAAAAAAGGGAAAAAAAGCCCATCAAAAACTACCGCATTGCATTTTGGCAAGAAAACAATATTTCACATTTCCTGTATTGAATTTTTCTAAAGACGTTCAGGTAGAGCTTCATGCTTAATGAATATCAGCCATATATAATGGACAGCACAATACAAAGGTTGGACCAATGCCAGAAAGATCAGAAATCAGCAATCACTGATGAAAATAGTCTTTTACTCCAGTCTTGCTAATAAATATTTTTTAAAAACTGCGGTGGTCTCCAACCCCCTTTGTCTCAGTTATTCTTTTTTTTTTTAACTGATTTATCTTTCCGTTATTTTTTTAGGTTTTTGTTTTGTTTAATTACCATGCGAGATCTCCAACCTGTTGCTCTTTTTCATTTTGAGGGGAAAAAACAAAAACAAAAAAACCATGAGGACTATGATAGAGATCAAATTTATTTCAGTTGAAAATGGGATTCAAAAACTGCTGGGAGAGATGCAGAGGGAGTAGTCTACTGATGGGCTGGGAGTGCTACATGTATGACCTGGGTAGTGGACATGTCCCTGACCTATGGCAAAGCAAAAGGCAAGAAGGAATAAGGTAACAGGACATACTATACAAGTTGCCGGCTATCTTACACATCATAGAAAATGAAAGATTAACATTTTTCTTGCACCTTATCCAGTAAAAATAAAAAGGGTAAAGGGCCAATGCTTTTTCTAATCCACAAAAAGGTCAAAGTGTCCCATAGCCTATGTGGTCGTTGGGGAGAGAGTTATCAGAAACCTCAGCATCTCCAGGGGCCAGCATATTGAGGGCGGCGCCCATCTCCTCTCCCTCGCTGCTTTACCTTCCCTGTCCCTAAAGAGGGCGGGTACCCATTTACAAAGAGTTCTCTGAGCACTGAGCTATCCTGCCTGTTCCAATGCAAGTTTATTAGATAAGATGTACACGTAAATTTTTTGAATAAATCTGCAATTCTTTTAAATCCGACACTTCACTACTGTCTTCACATCCACCTTGCTTTTCTTTTTCTTTTAGTTCTTTTATATCAAGGAGAAAGGAATAAGCACTCGTGTGCTTTTTACACCCAGTCCCCGTGTGCATGCTGTTTTGTCTTATCTGTTCTCAGGTGTGTGTGTGTGTGTGTGTGTGTGTGTGTGTGTGTGTGTGTGTGTGTGTGTGTGTGTGTGTGTGTGTGTGTGTGTGTGTGCAGCATTTTCTAAATGGCCTCGCCAAATATACAGCTTTTTTTTTTAAGTCAATTTTTTTTTACAGCGGCAAATCCAACGATTTAATAAATTTTCTTTAATAAAATTTGTACGGTTAACATTCGTTGTTAATTTCGCTAACGGCTTTTTTTTTTAACACCTTGACCCCAACACACAGGCGTGCGTGCGCGAAACACGCGAAACACAGCTAAAACACACACGCGCTAAAACACACACAAAAACAAACAACCTTCTCTTTACTAACGCCCATTTTCTGCAGTGTAGTCTCACTGTGCATTGCTCCAATGATTCTTCAGTAATTCCTTATAACATCAGTGTCCCCCCTCCCCCCACTTCCGTTTTAAATCTTTAAAAAAAATTAATGCACCCCTTAGCCAAATAGTTGGGCATTCTGCAACCAGTACCCTCTACTTTTGTTTTTAAAAAAACTTTCCTAAAATGCTATTGTTTTCCCATCTCTATGTACAGAAACTCTTTACGGCTCCCCCGCCCCCTTCCTCCTCGCCTTTTGCTAAAATTATAGCATCCCTCCTCCCACTGACCCTAAAAAAATGTTTATGCATTGCATCAGCATACCCCCCCCCCCCCTGAAAATGTCCGGGGCTCTTTCAGTCTAAAGAGCTTCCCCACTTTCTGGAAATGGTCTGCAAGAAATTTCCTCTTTTCTATCCTTCCCTTTCTGACTCTCCCTTTGGCTCTATCCTCTCTTGCTTATTTTCCTACTGACCCAGTCTATTCTTGGCTTTTTTCTTCTTCTAGCATATCTTTTCACGTTTGAAAACTTCTCAATGAACTGCCCTGTAGTGGGAATGTGTCGGCTGAGGCCAGCAAGGCATAGACCTCCTGCAGAGGAGCAGCGTGGAAAAAGACCAGGCACTTTGCATTCTAGCCAATACGAGCGAACGAAGAAAAGTGTCGTCAGCATATACCATTATCTACCTGCCTTTTGTGTCCACATGGGGGCTCATGGTTAGAGTTGAAGGTTAGTGTAAAGGTTGGCGTTAAAGAGTTAAAGCGGGTAAAGGTTGTCTGTCAGATGGTCGGTCTGAATGTTAAAAAAATGGACACAATAGGCACATAGATAAATAGTAATAGCTATAGACACAATGGTACGTAGCTCACATTATTATGGAGCTTTAAATCAAATCTCTAGTTCCAGCAACAGATGATTTTACTGTTCACTTTTGGTTTATTCCTTGGCTAGAGTTCCGAGGTTTACCAATGGTGAGATTCTGTGTAAGCGAATAGTTCAAACCGGAAAACTGTTTTTTTAGCAGTTGCATTGCCCTTTAAAACAGCAAATCTCCTATCCGATGGCACCATACGTAAAGTTTTTATTGCCCAATTATATCAGGCAGATCTTTTTCCTATCCCCACTGCTTTAAATGTGCATCCATACCCTCGTAAACACTCCCTTTCCTTGCCTCTTTCCAACTAATGTCTCCTCCACACAACTACTCATTTCACAGACAGACAGACAGACAGACAGACAGACAGACAGACACACACACACACACACACACACACACACACACACACACACACACACACACACACACACACACACACACACACGCGTGCATTCGTGCCACCTGTGTGCATGTAATTTCCTCCTACCAGCCTACTATGGCCTACTTTTAAGAATAGCAGAACGGGTTTTAAAGTTTTTGCAAGATTTTCTCGTGCGTTCGCACACAGGATCAGTTTATAGTTTCATCTGAAGGACTGACATTCAGATTTTTTCTTCGAAATGGGTACAAAGAGCTAAGCTGGGAATCGAACCCAGAACCTCATGGTTTACTTGTTGGCAAGCAAATATCTTAACCATCCCGCGACCTTCTTAGGACTTTTTAGTACACATTTCTACTCCAGCCAAAAGGAATGGCTATATCATTGTTTGCATTTTTTTTTAATTTTCGGGGTCTGACACTTTTGCTGCCCAAGGACTACATAGTTATGGAACACATAGACCCGTTTTTCAATAATGGTGAACACTGTTTCATGTCCAAAAAAAATTAGAGCACTGGTAGTGATTTATCAAGGGACATATACTCTTAAAAATACTTATTTCATTCCATTTCTTGGGGTAAAAAATATTCACAGTCCCACAGGATATAACAGTAGAAAAAGTTCTACAACTAACTATTTTATAAGATTCATTTTAAAAAAAAAAAAAAAAACTTTTTTAGGGATTGTTGTGTTCCTGGGTTCGAGCTCTGAAGTTCTCCAATGGTGAAAGTTTGTGAATGCGACCTTTTGCTCACCATGAAGGTGGCCACATTCCCACATCGGGGATGAGTCCTAAACACGACACCTGTGTGCCTGCAAGATGTTCTGCATTTGCAGAGGGGAGGGGGGGGCTTTGGTTGTCTGATTTAAAGGACTTTTCGGGGAGTGGAGTCGGCACTAATGTTACCAGGGGAAACATTTCTTGAAGGGATGTCTGGGTGTTGGCAGCCAAACCTGGGACTGGGGGTGTTGTCCTCCTCCTTGTTGACCTCACTGCAGCTGGAACTGCTTCCAGACCCCTGGGATGCTTGGTACTTTGGTCTGACGTCAGAACTGAAACAGCATCAGCAAGCAGCTTGAGCAATCCGGACGGTTTGCATGTTAAACAAAATTCAGTATCTGTTTGAAAATAAATCAATTTTCTCCGGAAAAACGTTCCAGCAGAGCGGGATCAAATCCGAAACGTTGAAACTTATTTAGCCTTCTGGCAGCGTAGGCCATCTCGTGCCAAAAAGAATGATCAACCAAAACATCACGTATGCATAATGCTGTTTTAGACATCCCCGAAGTCGACATGCAGCTAGACAATTGCAAAGGGTTTGCTTGTAAAAACAAAATCTCACTGTCATCGATTACCTCGGAGCTCTATCCAAGGAAAGAAAAAATAATACTTACGCTTGTGAGTTCATAGTAGGCCTAGTACAGCCACGATGATCGTCTGGATACTCTGCTTCCACGATGCAAGACACACGCCCAGAACTGTGATTCGATCCCCATGACAACTGTCAACCCGTATGCCAGACTTATGAGGATTCAGAGCAAGAATGGAGAGACCCAGAAGGTCTGGGAAGTGCTTTAAGAGAATGTTTGGGGGCGCGAGGTGTCCCTTCCCCTCGTGAGCACGGTATGCGAGGGTAGGCAGGCTGTGCCGTTTTAGGACACCCAAATCTTTGTTCCACACCACTCTAGGTGGGCTCCCTTTGTGACCACTGCGGAAAAGGTTGAACGGATACTGACGGAAGTACTCAACCCTGTGGTCAGTGAACCTTGCGGAGAACTTCCGGGACAAAGTTTGATTCGAGCTCAGAAACTAGGAAGGACTGGGTGACTTTTGTGGACATTGAGCACACACACGTTGACAGATCGAAACTTGTACAGACACGCCAGGAAAGTGTGCAAGACAGGGGTTGCATGTTCGGATCCTCTGCAACCCTACCTCTTTCCACTGTCGGTTCTATGTCGACCAGCGGATGTCCACAAGGACCACAGCCCCTCCTGCTCTCATCGCCTTTGCTCCCTGAAGTGTTGCAGAGATGGGAGGTCATGCAGACGCCACTCTGATTCCAAAGCCCCCAAACTCCTACCTATTTTGCTGCTCAACACAGTGAAGATGAAGACGGATGACTGTGTCCTAGATCCCTGGGCAACGGAACCAGGCTGTGCACTAGTCTGCCCTTCGGGGATTTGATGTAGCACTTTCTCCTTTCCCCTATTCTAAACCCTTCCACCCCATAGATCTGACATCTGTCTACTTAGTCATGAGGATCTTGGACAAGTTCAGGGTCATGTGCTCCAACATCGTGGCGATGGCGTCTCCATGATCTCTGGTGAGAAGGATCACTATCACCAGCGAAGATCTGGTGACAAGGCCTTGAACACTATCAGTATGTAGTCTACATTAACCCTTCTACACACACACACACACACACACACAACACACACACACACACACACACACACACACACACACACCACACACACACACACATAAAGACTTCGATAGGGGATGGGAGTGGCCTATTTGTTGAAGTGTTGCTCCCTTAATCTGCTCTCGACCACAAACAAAAGTCACATTTCTGAACACAAGTTGAACATCTTGTGAACATGTCAAAACCCGTTCCACAAATTGGAAGAGTAGGCCCCTTTGTACCGGTAAGAACTACAGAAATATCTAGAAAAAGGAAAAAATTATACACACTGGTGTATCTAGACTTCATCCTGAAAGTGGGAAGGCAGCTATCTGAATGGTTGTCAAGAACAGTCGTTTATGCAAAAATCTCACCATTAATAATAATAATAAAATGTATATAGCCCTATATCTTGCAGAAACAAATCAAAGCGCTTGCATTAGCCAACCTGGGAGCTTTAGCTAAGGAATAGGGGGAGAAAACAAAATACTGTAAAATACAGAATTCTGAAATGGCAAGACAGCCAACTTCCTTTTCTGCCATAGGTTACGTAACAGCAATCAAACGGTATCAGTGTTTTCGCTTTCCCATTTAACATCTTTTCTCAAAAAGATGAAAAATATTGAAAGAGAGAGAGAGAGAGAGAGAGAGAGAGAGAGAGAGAGAGAGAGAGAGAGAGAGAGAGAGAGAGAGAGACAGACAGACAGACAGACAGACAGACAGACAGACAGACAGACAGACAGACAGACAGACAGAGACAGACAGAAAGACAGACAGAGACAGACAGAGAGACAGAGAGACAGACAATCAGTGAGTGGGAGATAATCAGCATGTGTCCACAACAATAAACCACTACAGGAGAGGAATAGAGAGGGGGAGGGAGGGAGGGGGTAGAGAGAGAGAGAGACAGAGACAGAGACAGAATGATCATTTTTCAAGGGGTACAGATAAACATTCCCAGTATTCTTTTCATCCGCCCTTGCCCTGATTAGAAACTATACAAAAACGACAAAAAAAACAAAACAAAATCGAAACAAATACAACCAACCCAAAACCAAAACAAACAAACCACTCCAAAAAAAAAAAAACCTTTAGCAACCCCCCCCCCCCCCCCCCAACACAAAACCACCACCAACAACAACAACGAAAGATCAACTTATGGTTTAAAGAAAGCAGATAGGTATACATTTAGAGAGAGATTGTGTGTGTGTGTGTGTGTGTGTGTGTGTGTGTGTGTGTGTGGTGGTGTGTGTGTGTGTGTGTGTGTGTTGTGTGTGTATGGGTGTGCCTCTGTGTGTGTGTGTGTGTGTGCGCGCGCGCGCGTACGCGCGCAGCGCGTGCGTGCGTGCGTGCGTGTGTGTGTGTGTGTGAGCGATTTTAGGGTTTGACATTTTGTGAAAGCATCTGATCAAAGATAGTTCGCCCTACTTCTTTGCATGAGATTTTAAACCTTGTGCAAACACCCACAGAACATTTTGTGTACACGGAGCCTGTTTAGCTTTTTGAAAGAATAGGCTACCCGTTCGGTTAAGAGTGGATGAGAACAAAATTCTTCAAAAGCTCAGACAGCACCCGTTGTCTGCCATATGAGCGAAAATGTGCTGCCGTAAAGGAGAGCGCATTTGACTTCGGCATAGGAGAGATTTGTTATCGCGTAAGTCTTGGAGAAAAAGGAAGAGTCTTTCTTGGGACAAAAAAGGCAGGAGAACGGACCAAGGAGACAGAAAAAAAACGAAAGCGAAAACAAAAAACAAAAACGAAATAAGGTAGACACAGTGAGAGGAATTTCCCGGAAGGTGTGATGCTATTAAAATTTTATACTGGCAGCCCCCCACCCGGCATACCCACGGTACGGAGAATATACAAATTAAAGCAACGCATGTACTCTGGTGTTATGTTTAGATAATTATCCATGAAGTCAATACCGCTACAATCGTGGCGGGTAAATAACAGTGGCATACACACAAACTTCACCATCGGCAAACTTCGGAGCTATGGCGGAGGAAAAGTTTATAAATAACGCTTGGTTTAGAAGATGTAATGCACTCGAACTGATAGAAAATTGTCTTACCTGTTTATCTTGCGAGAGGACGGAAGAACAAGGATGCCAGAGCGAGTTGTCGGGATCTGCACATTCCCTGCCATGGGCATCATCAGGATGACAGCTTGGTGTCCATGTTTTCTGCCATGGGCATCATCAGGATGACAGCTTGGTGTCCATGTTTTCTGCCATGGGCATCATCAAGATGACAGCTTGGTGTCCATGTTTTCTGCTATGGGCATTGTCAGGATGGCAGCTTTGTGTCTGCTGGATTTGGCCAGCCTGAAACAAAATGCATGATACGTGTCTTCAGTTCTCTGGCACTGATTTTCAGCTTTTTGTTTCATTTTATGTTCAAAGCCCTACTGACTTCGAAAGCCATATCAGGGCTGTCAATTCAGTTTCTGTGGCTCTAGTAGTAACATTTACTTCAAGTTCAAAACCACCACGACCTTATTCCCTCAAGTATCCCACACCGTCAATTCGAAAAATATATTAAATGTGAAAATATTTTAATGATTAAATTCATTTCTTTTGACCCATAAAACCAGGCTGTGCTGAGGACGCCAGTGATTGTACTTGATTTATCATCCCCAAATTACACAAAAGTAAAGAATGGCCTTCAAAGTAGCTTAATCCCCCCCCCCCCAAAGAGGTTTAAATTGCCATATGGGCATATAAAGCTGTGGAACATACATATTGTGCTCATCCCAAAAGTTCATCTCAAAACAATAAACTCCCAAGTCCCGTGTGCCAGCCCACGCAGAACCTCTTGTGCTCACGTTAAAACCCGTTCCATCTTTGGTAATAGGCCATTGTGTGCAAGAGGGAACAGAATTTATAAACTAGCATACATACGGGGACTGGATGAGTAGTCCACCTTTGCAATCCTTATCCCAGAAATCAAATCTGCACCAAGTGTTAAAAAATCAGTTAGATAGCAATGCAAACTTAAAAAAAAAAATTGTTTTGAATTCGAGTAGTTTACTCCCTCCCCCTTCTTTTAATAGTCGAGGAAAATATAAAAACCGAATCGAAGACGTAAAAAAGAGGAGGCTGTCAGTATAAAAAAAAAAACCATTTACTTATTCAATATTGGACCAAAGGCAAAACTTGAAGTGTCGTCAGGCCTAGTGAGGTACCACTCAGTTTAAATCTGACTTTGGATGATCCAAGAGTATATTTAGCGCCAGATTTTGTTTTAAAAAAACAAAAACAAACTCTCAGCTTATATTTACTAGCCGCCGCGGTAGTCTAGTGGTTAGGGCGTTGGACTCGTAATCTAAAGGTTGCGGCGTTGTGCCCTTGGAAAAGGCATTTTACGGCTATTTTCCCACCCCACCCAGGTGTAAAAGGGGTACCAACCTTGTGTTGGGGGTAAACCCTGCGATAGACTGGCGTCCTATCCAGAGGGGAGTCTATGACTCTCAGTCCCTTAGCGCCACAGAAACCGGGATAAGCACCGGCCTGATAAGCCATAGGCTCAGGACAGACTTTAACTTTTAACTATATTTACTGGCTAACTGTTACTCTTAGTTACAATAAAGATATAAACTTTTAATAACAGTGCTAAAAACAAACACTGACACTTACCGCTTCTTCAGTCTTCACCGACCAGTACGTTGAATGTCAAGTCTTCAGAGGTCTTTCTTTTTTCCCCTCCCCAGCAGTGCCAGTGGTCTGCACTGCAGCTAGGGGGCTGTGTGAAATGACACCTTGCAAACTGCCCTGCACCCCCCAGTCCACACACATGAACACTTTTCACGCGGAAAGCGCTCACGGTTCAGTCCGCAAGTTTTTTTAAAAAAAATAAAGAAAAAAAATGAGAGAAAAGAAGCAAAAAAAAAAAAAAAAAAAGCGCGGAAAAAGAAGCTGGCAGTGAATTTGCATCCTGCTTGTGGTGACGTTTCTGATCTCTTCTATCTCTGCTTTTGTCTCTATGTCTCTCTATTTTTCTGTTTGTCTGTCTACCTGTTCATCTATCTGTTTTTTCTGTATGTCCATCTGTCTTTTGTTTATCAGTTCCCCTCCCCCCTCCCCCCCTCTCTCTCTCTCTCTCTCTCTCTCTCTCTCTCTCTCTCTCTCTCTCTCTCTCTCTCTCTCTCTCTCCTATCAAATTAAGGACAGTGTTGTTCTCTTCCTCATAATACTGTATGCTACGCTTTTCAGAATTGCACTGGACTGGGGGGGAGGGGTGTTTGGTGGTGGTGGGGGGGGTTAATGCAGAATTATACCAGATTTGGGTGAAATTTGGTGGTTTTATTCATTTTGAGGTGTTATGTTTGGAGTTTGTGGGGTGTTTTCAATTTGATAATTTTGGGGGATTTTTTGTTTTCTGTTTGTCTATTTATCTTCGTCTGTTCTCTTTTTTCTTTAAAGTATGATGGTAAATAAAGAAAGGGTTGTGTCAATATGTATATATACATATCCTTTTTGTTGGGTTTGTTTGACATATGTGCAATCTTAAGCTATATTCTCTCTCTCGTGGGCACGCACACACGCCCATTGATCACGTGACGCGAAGGGAGGGACGGGATAGCCTAGTGGTCAGAACATTGCGCTCGCAATTTGACGACCCGAGTTCGATTCCCGGTCGAGGGGATTTTTTCTCTGGCCTGAGAAAATAAGTGCTGACTCCACTCTCCCCAAAAGTCCTTCGGTGAGACTATAAACCGAGGCCCCGTGTGCGAACGCACGCAGAACATCTTGCGCACACATTTAATCCATCAGTCGTCCTATGGAACCCAGAAAGCTCATCTCAGTTCGGAAGCCACCTAGTCGCAGGACAGTGGAATGGAGAGGACTGTCATCTGGTTCACTGGCAACAATGATCTTGGCCTTCCACCAAAGAGGTTGATCAAAAGTAATGACTGGAGTCACGTGGTTCTGGCTTGCCAGTGCTGACAAGAAGTGCAGAGGTGTGAGCACACAGCTCCTGTCAGTGGGGTTCATGTCCATCATAGGTAGAAAGGTGAAGCAGCTCTGTCCTGGATGATGACCATCACACACTGCCTGCAGAGTTCCTGACCATCCTGGTCGTGGGGGAGCGTAGTGGCCACGATACTTTCCACAGAAAGTCAAGAAAGGTGATGACAGCACTGTAGATTATGTGAAGAGGGTTGTAGTCTGATTTGAGCTGAGAAGTGGGTGAACTGAATATTTTAACAGGCATCCTCCCAATGGCTTACACCTGCTCAGCTGTAGCAGAAACATCACGTCCAATGGACCTGCTTGTCCCTGTCTCAAATGACAGGAGATGGTAGGACCAGATTCTGGGTTTTAATCTTTATTCCACATAGCCTATCATAGTTAATCTATCGACCCTTTTTTTTCGTGTGTAATAAAATGTAACAACCTACCAGAGCCCAGATATTGTTTTCAGTATTGTGCACAACACACACACACACACACACACACACACACACACACACACACAACCACACACACACACACACACACACACACTCTCTCTCTCCTCATCTCTCTCTCTCCTCTCTCTCTCTCTCATCTCTCCTCTCTCTCTCTCTCTCTCTCTCCACACACCACACACACACACACACACACACACACACACACACACACACACACCACACACACACCACCGTCCACCGGTATCCCAACATCTGACATGGCTTTATCAGAGGATGATAATTCCTCCCCCCTGCACTGCAATGAAAGAAATCATCCACAACCTAGTGCAGCCTGGGTCTTAGCCAAGGGCAAGAACTCTTGGATGATAGCAAAGAGGGCGCCAGTGATAATAGGCCTACCTGCCTTTTTCTGGCTACACACCACCATTAATTTTTGGCCACTTTTCCTTCTGTTTTCCTACAGATTATTACTCTGCATTTATACCGCATGTACTAATAATAAATAGAATTTAGTGCTATATATACCACTATATCTTGCAGCAAAAAAAAAATCAAAGCGCTAGTATTCAACATATACAACACACAAGCAATCAATAACGATAAATAGGCTCAGCAAATTCGAATGTAGGCCTACACAACCGTGCGCCTACACACACACACACACACACACACACACACACACACACACACACACACACACACACACACACACACACACACACACACACACACACACTATATATATATAAAGGTTATACGCTATGACAGGGTGAAGGGAGTTTCAGATGTTGAAGACAGGGACAGATAGGAGATGGAAACAGAAAGCGAAAATCTTAGGGTTAAAATAAGTGTGTCTTGAGGTTGGATTTAAAAGTGTCATGAGTAGGCTTTTGCCAGAGGGAGAGAGGGAGGTCATTCCAGATCGATGGACTAGGAATAGAGAAGAGCGGTGGCCAACGGTAGATAGGTTGAATCTAGGTATTCCTAAGGACAAAGTATCTGCAGCCGAGGGAGGGAACGAGAAGGTGTGTACAAGTGAAGACATTCACAGAGGTATGAGGGTGCAGTTTTGTGGAGAGATTTGTAACAGAGGTACAACGGCATCCACAGAAATTTTAATAAATAGATGAATAAATAAATTAATAAAACACGTTGTGAAAGATTAGCAACTGATTCAAAACTCGTGTGATTTTGCACAAATCTATTAGGTTGGATTTTCTTTCTTTTCCTTTTTTTTTTTTTTTTTTTTTTTTTTTGGGGGGGGGGGTATTTTTCAGCAAACATTGTACGCCCTCACTCTTTTGTCTTTGCTAACTTCCTCTCCCAATAATTATGTATGCACGGGGTCCGCACCGTGGAAACACAAGCAATCCTCATTTGATGATCACCTCCATCTTCTGGTGAGGACCTGTTTTTGCTATATTGCCCTCAATCCCAAAACCAAGTAGGCTACACGATGCATTTTTCCATACTTAAAAAGAATCTGCAAAAATCAGCAGACACAAACAATCCGATTAGCAGTCTATATGGGGTTAACATCAGTGCTGACCCCACTCTCCCCAAAAGTCCTTCAGATGAGACTATAAACCGAGACCCGTATGGGAACACACGCAGAACATCTTGCGCACACGTTAAAGTCCTGTTCCGCTATTCGTAAGAGTAGGCCATTGTGTGCCGGTGGGAACAGATGACAAGATTTACAAAACTGCATATACACGGGGACTGGATGTAAGAAAGTACACGAATGCTTATTGCATTATCCTCGATATAAAATCATCTTTTTTTATCCGGAAGCTAAACGGGGAGTGTAGCAAACACTGCAGCACTGCACAGGAAAGATGGAAGGGGGGGGGGAGTAGTCACTTTATTGACTTTTTGAAGGTATCACAGCGAGACCATCACAGCGTGTAGGTGTGATGCCAAATTAATGGCATGATAGCGCCATGTTCAGCTGGCGGAAACCAGATTCTGTGATGTGTGGCTACACCACAGTGTTGGCCAGGCTGCATGAGTGTGTGGCCACACTGCAACATTCATGACCATGGTACAGCAGACATCTGTGGTCATGTTACAACAGCTGTGATTGGTCAACAGCCAGCTTAGTGAGGCTGCAGTAGCTGTGGCCAGTTTGTGGCAGTTATGGTCACACTACAGCAATATGGTCAGTCTAGCCAGCTCTGGTCATAACACTATAATTTTTATAGCTATGGTCACTCTAAACCAGCTCATGGTCATACTGCTATACATAGCTATGGTCACTCTAAAACAGCTATGGGTCATACTGCTATAGCTATGGTCACCTAAAACCAGCTATGGTCATACTGCTATAGCTATGGTCACTCTAAACCAGTCTCTGGTTATAGCTAGCTATATCATAGCTATGGTCACTACTAAACCAGCTCTGGTCATACTGCTATAGCTATGGTCACTCTAAACCAGCTCTGGTCATACTGCTATAGCTATGGTCACTCTAAACCAGCTCTGGTCATACTGCTATAGCTATGGTCACTCTAAACCAGCTCTCTGTTTATCTAGGCCTACTGCTATTATACATAGCTATGGTCATTCTAAACCAGCTCTGGTCATACTGCTATAGCTATGGTCACTCTAAACCAGCTATGGTCATACTGCTATACTATAGCTATGGTCACTCTAAACCAGCTTTGGTCATACTGCTATATAGCTATGGTCACTCTAAACCAGCTTTGGTCATACTGCTATAGCTATGGTCACTCTAAACCAGCTCTGGTCATACTGCTATAGCTATGGTCACTCTAAACCAGCTTTGGTCATACTGCTATAGCTATGGTCACACTAAACCAGTTCTGGTCATACTGCTATAGCTATGGTCACTGTAAACCAGTTCTGGTCATATTACAATTATGAATATAGGCCAACAACAGTAGAACGGCCAAACCAAGCCACAAAACTGTACGAGATTGAAATAAACTAAATGAAACCAAACCCAAGTAAAATAAATCAAATAAAGAACTAAACTGATTCAAACTCAGCAAAATTAAATTAAGCTAAACTTAACAAAGCAAAGCTAAACTAAAATAAACAAAAAAAACAAAAAACGAACAGACCAAAATGATGATCATAATAAAAGCAATGTAGCAACTAAGTAAACCTTAATAAACAGAACCTCCACTTGCTCTCTCTCTCTCTCTCTCTCTCTCTCTCTCTCTCTCTCTCTCTCTCTCTCTCTCTCTCTCTCTCTCTCTCTCTCTCTCTCTCTCTCTCAGCAGACTGGAGGCTGTAGCAGGAACATGAAGATGCGGCACCATGATGAAGGCAGACAGGCAGCACTGCAGACCATCAAAGCCCAACTGCACGTGCAAACAATTACCTCCCCCTTCCCCCGCCATGACTGCAGTGACCTTGGCACTCAGGGGGTTACTCTCATTAGTTGCTTTGATTACGTCAAATCTTCCCTGTCAGGGCTGCTCGGCATTAGGGGTTCATTCAGTCGTTAGTTTTGCATGGTTGCTAAAATGGTTTTTTTTCTCTTTCTTTTAATGCAAAGGGGGAGGATGGGGGTTGGAAAGCACTAAAGTAAGTTATACCATCGATAAAAAAAAAACCTCCCCCACCCCACCCCCCAACGAAAATCCACTTTTATTTGTGTAAGCTGAAGCCATGGCGAAGTTGAGTCATGCCTTGATAAAACGTAACCTTCAGCGGTGTGAAGAAATGTTGATGTAACATAATTATCTATGTGTGCAACGTGTTTTCTTACGCTTAATCTAACTTTTGAAAAGTCAAGCTTAGTAAACATTTCAAATGAAGACAGATCCCCTCTACCCACCCCCACCCCCCCCTTGTCCCTGCGACACCATACAAGATCCTATCAGTAACCGAGTACAAGCATTTCACCAGAGGCAAGATCAAGTCAAAGCAGTGTCAGATGTAGAAGATGTGCCACATCCTAGAGGATTGATGTTTTCTTTCGGTTAGAAATTCACAACATTATATCACACCCGTTGACATCTGCACTCTGAAATTACATTCGTTCTAGGGCAGTCAGTACCTCAAACATGTGAGGAATGCTTTCTTGTTTATTTGGCTAGATAATAGTGTTCCTGATTTGCAATGTCCAACATTTGTTGTCCTATTTTGAGATTCAGAAGAGTTGGCTTGATGGTGGTTGGTTGGTTGGTTGGTTGGTTGGTTGGTTGCTGGTTGGTTGGTTGGTTGGTTGGATGGTTAACTCCTCGGTGGCCTGGCTGGTGGGCTGGTTTGTTGCCTATTGTTCAGTTGGCTGGTTGGCTGGTTGGTTGGTTGCTTAGGTGGATTCGCTGGTTTTGTTTCCTATGTTCGATTGGCTGGTTGCTTGCTTGCGTGCATGATTTGTCAGTTGTTTACATGGTTGGCTGTTTGGTTGGTTGGCTGGCTAGCTGCATGGACAGTTTGGTGGCTGGTTAGTTGTTTGACAGCCCATTAATTTCTTGGTGGTTTGGATGGCTGTTTAGCCGGTTTGCTGTTCCCTTGGCTTTCTGACATGTCAGTTGATTGTTTGGCTGTCTACTGTTGTTTGCTTAGCTGACTGGTCTGTGGCTGGCTGGGTGCCTGGTAATTGGTTATTGCATGATTACTTATCTTGTCATCTGTTTGATTGATTGCTGGACTGATTGGTTGGTTGGTGAGTGGGTAAATGATAACAGTGACAGTGTGCAGTATGCTGTGATGTGCTTTATAAGCTAATAAACCAAAAACACCCCACCCCCCCCCCCCAAAAAAACCCCAGACAACAACAAAGATTTGACTGCAAAAGAAAAAAAAGGAATAGAATGCTGCTGCTGATGATTGATTTTTTTAAAATGCAATGACAGTAGTAATGTAGGCTATATAACATAATCATGCAGTGACAACATAATTTTCTGTGCGAAAATTCCAGACTGCTTTTCTTGGAGAGCGGTCTTCATTACATTACAGCCCTACATGCCGCTCTTCTTTTTCTCCTCATTTTTAGAGTTGGAGTCCCCAGGGCGGTTCGAAGGCTGTAGCCTATATTCATGGCAACATTATGGCGGCTCCTGCGACGGCACTGGAACCATTTGCATGGGCCATTGCCTTTTCAATGGACCATTCCAGCGACGTGGGAGGGGAGGGGGGCTGCTGCATGGGTAACAGGAGCCGCCATAATGTTGCCATGAACATAGGCTACAGCCCCGAAGTGCCCTGGGGACTCCAACTCCCCGACTTTTCCTCAGGGATGGTGACTAAACTAGACACGTGTGTGCATGCTGGGTTTTTTGTTTTGTTGTCATCCCCTAGTACTCAAGCCTGCTCTTTTGAAAGGTGGAACAAGTTTTTAACAGGTGTGCAAGATGTTGTGCAGTCCTGCCATGCTTTTGAGGGAAGACAAGGGAGTGGTACAGGCAGCCTTCTCAAGATGTTGGCTGTTCCCCAGCTTAACACCCTGGGGGTCACCCAGAATAGCACACTGTCTCGCTCATCACCACCTACCTGGGAACCACTGGGAGACTGGAAGTACCTTTTGTGGGCGAGCAGTTTTAAGTCTGGTTGTTGTCAGTATCTCATCACATGGGCAGCCATACTTTAGAGGATCTTTCTCCTTCATTATTGTTATGCCAATAGCTTGTAATGGGTAAAGACAATTGTTTTTTGTTAATGTCCAAGTATAACAGCATGTTGGTGTAGGCCATGGCACATTGTTCCATCAATCACTGACAAAACTTTTGCCTGGGCCACTGTCTTCAGATATGACCAGCACTGGAAAGACTGAGCTATAGAAGTTCTTCAGTTTAACATCCTTCCACAACACAGTGATATCAGACTACCTGTGGTGTGTGTGTGTGTTGTGTGTGTGTGTGTGTGTGTGTGTGTGTGTGTGTGTGTGTGTGTGTGTGTGTGTGTACATGTAGTAATGCTATCATATATTCCAGTCTTTACATCCTTTCTTTTGTATACAGATTTCCATTTGTTTTTATCACTTTTTTTTGGTTCCACAGCTAGAGCTGTGAGTTTTAGCAATGGTGAGATTTTGTGCATGCAACTGATTTTACCCACCATGAAGCATTCTGACATAGGTGATGGTGTCTAAACACAACACTTGTGTGCATAGTTTGTTTTTTTTAATGTTGTCACCCTTACTGCTGGCATGGAAATCTCCTCTTCTTCTGAAAGGTGGAACAGGTCTGTGCAGAAGATGTTCTGCGTGCATTCGCATAGAGGAACCCAGTTTATAATCTCCTCCAAAGGACTGTTGGGGTGTAAGGTCACTCCTTCGCCATCAGAACCAGTTATAATCTCTCCAAAGGACTGTTGGGGTGTAAGCTCACTCCTTCGCCATCAGAACCCAAGTGCAATGCTCTAGCCACTAAGCTATCCCACCCCCAGTCATCACATCAAAAGGTAAACATCAAAATGAAAAAAAAATGACAACAGAAAAAAACTTATTTGGATATTTCTGGAAGTATTTTCCCATGTCTCAGAATATTTGAATAATTATTTTTTGCAAATGTTAGAATACAACGAAGTAGAGGTCATTATACATGTAACTACATGTTTGTGAATACATACACACACACACATACTGATACAACCTTCCCACTCTTAAAACACCATCAATACTCCATCCATTATCAATTTTATTTTCAGAATAACAAAATTGTGCACGCACACACTCACGCATGCACACCGCATGCATGCGCGCACGTGCGCGCACACACACACAAACACACACACACATGATCACAGAGACTTTATCTTCTGTATAATGCAATTCCCAGTCTTCTCATTACTTTTCCCTATGCTACAGTCAGCTGGTCTTGACATCTGATAGAAGATATCTCAATAATAGCTTTACCTTCAAGAGAGACAGAGACATAGACACAGAGACATAGACACAGAGACACAGAGAGAGACACACCCACACACAAACTGAGAAACAAAGACAGACATACACACAGACAGACAGACAGAAGAAATAAAAGACAGAATTCTCTTCTCTTTTTTTAAAAAAAGGTAGTTCTATATTTTCCTTTTATTTTGCTCCTGTTCATGTCTTTATGCACACTACATAGAGGAATGTGCACACAAAACACAGCATCACTCAGAGGTGGGGAGAGATGCACCGTAAGCAGACAACAAGCCTGACTGCCTAGCTCTCTGTGCCAACACTTTCTCCTCAAGCAAGGCTGGGGATGGCCTTCAGCAAATAGATACAACATGCCTCTGTCTGTGTTCACACACATCCACCACTGATCAGCTAACAAAGAAAACATGTGTAGGGATAATCAAAAAATGATTAGTGAGCGAGTTAGTGTGTGTGTGTGTGTGTGTGTGGTGTGTGTGTGTGTGTGTGTGTGTGTGTGTGTGTGTGTGTGTGTGCGTGCGTGCGTGTGCGTGCGTGCGTGCGTGGTGCGTGCGTGTGGTGCGTTTTTGTGCGTGGCGTGTGTGTGTGTGTGTTGTGTGTGTGTGTGATGTGAGTGTGTGTGTGTGTGTGTGTAAGAGAGAGAAAGAGAGAGAGACAGAGAGAGAGACAGAGAGACAGAGAGATAGAGAGACAGACAGACAGACAGACAGAAAGAGAGCATGTGTGCGCATCTATACATGCATCATAAGCTAGAGATCATTATATTTTGGTCAGGAAAAACAGTTGGGTCTGTCTTTCTTTCTGTCCCAAATCCCCTTTTTGCGTGCCTCTTATCTGTCCCTTCATTTTGATGTTGTCACACCCTGATAAAGCAGATGATCCACATAAACAACATCATAACAGTCACCAAAAAATGTCATGGGGAGACCACCAAAAAAACTTGGCATGCATTGAGGCCCTTGCTCTGACAGAACAGGGCCACGGAAGCAAACACACACACAGTCATACACACGGGGACTGGATGTATAACAGCACATGAGACCTTATTCCATAATCCTTGATATAAAAAATAAAATTACAAGTAAATAAATAAATAAATAAAACCATTTAACATATTGCTGCACACACTCTATTCAACACAAAAAATTCCCTGTTGAGAATAACCAAAGCCTGGACTACATCATCATGCCTTATTCTATCTGATAAATGCCACAGGAACCACAGTCGTTTTCAGTTTCTGCAGGATAAGAACAGTGTTTCCCAAATGGTGCAACAGCAATACCAAAGTTAAAATCATAATGTCACAAAAAGAAAAGTTACATATTCCCTATGTACACAAACAAACTTTTCCCCTGGAACTTTCTGGAGAAACAATCTTCCCTCACAGACTCTCAGCTAGCTAGTTCCCACAGGCATTTCTTTTCTAGTATTCCATTTAATCTGAAAGCAGTGTTCTGGCTGATAGCAGCCTTTCAAAGAAGACAGTAAATCAAAAATCTTGTAGAACCAAGCATTTAGCATACATTACACAAACAACCCATCAATGCAATATCATTGACATGGGCAAAAAAAATTACAGAAAACTCATCTTTTAACACCCCCCCCACCCCACCCCAAAAAAAGATATGCTGACTGACAAAAAAGGAAATTTCAGGCAGGAAAAAAAAGGAAAGTATTCTAATGGAAAGCATTCTACTACAGTGATACTATATTCTTTTTGTGGAGACCAGCAGCTTGAGTGTGGAGCCCACAAAGACCAACGTGACTGTAGCTGCTTTACACAAAAGGTTTCCCAGACAAGTGACACACAAGCTGCACGTGATGCTGCATGGTACACAGCACATCCTATACAGCCCATGTTGACCGGAGGGTGCAGTGTGGAGTGCAGTGTGGGGCAGCCTCCCTCACTTCCAGGTGATCTCCATACGCGCAGTGTTGAGAGGGGGTGCAGTGGAGCAGCCTCCCTCCCTCACTTCCAGGTGGTGATACATCCTACACAGCGCAGTGTTGTGAGGAGGAGGTGCAGTGGGTTCCCTCTCACTTCCAGGTGGCCTGTGAGGGTTTGCGCAGGTCTCTGGCTCCGCCGCACGGTGGCGTTGCTGGCTCCTGCCCTGGCCTTCACCTCCTGACTCAGCTGCTCCGCCTGTGCCAACTCTTCGTCATACCTGACACCACACACACACTCTTCGTCATACCTGACACCACACACAACACCAATCTTGGTCAGGGGACGGATAGCCTGAGGTCAGAACATTGTGCTGGCAATTTGACGACCTGGGTTCGAGTCTGGCAGAGGAGATTTTTCTCCTGGAGTTAACGTCAGTGCTGACTCCACTCTCCCCGAAAGTCCTTGGATGAGACTTTAAACCCAGGCCCCGCGTGCAAATGCACGCAGAACACCTTGCGCACACGTTAAATCTGTTCCGCTTTTCACAAGAGTAGACCATTGTGTGCCGGTGAGAACAGATGACATTTACAAAATTGCATACGCACAGGGCCTGGATGAAAAAAAGCACAAGAGTGCTTATTCCATTATCCTCGATATAAAAGAATAAATCAAATCAAATAAATCTTTATCTACCTGACACCACATACACCACTCTTCATCATACCCGACACCACATACACCACTCAACCACCACATACACCACCACATACAAACCACAATCTTCATCTGCCTGACACCACATACACCGCCCATACAACACCACAAATCAGCGGGCAACTCAGAACAACACTAAGAAGAAGCAGAATGACTGTGTCTTTTTTTCCAAAAAGAATTAACGATTTTCTGCCACGCGAAGTCGGATGCACTGGGCCTGACTTGTCAGGTGCTTAACGGCAGCGCAATGCATATTTGCTCCTATGACAGACAACAATAGCTGCTGTCTGAGCTTCGACTAAAAAGAAGAAAAGAATTATGACTGTGGTTATGTAATGGATGCCCCACCTGATTTGATTGATGTGACAGTTTGAGCTGTACTTTACACTGTCTCTCATATTCTTGCATCAACCAGGCCTGACAGATACAACAATGACCTGCTGAAGCAACTGGCCGATAATTTGAGCAACGCTTCATGATTGAAACTGTTGTTTGATTTGTGGCGTAATTGAGCTGGTAAATACCGCACTGGGGGCAGGGGGAGGGGGGAGGGGGGAGGGGGGAGGGGGGAACCCAGTCGGAGCCTGGAAAATCCCACACATTTACTTCTCTGCTGGGAATCGAACTCCTGTCCTCCCAGCTACAAGGTGTTTGTGTCAGCCACTGAGTCAAAAAGCTGCTGGTTTTGTTTTTGTTTTTCATTTCTTCCTCACCTAGATCTCCCAGGTTCATCAATGGTCAGATTTTGCATACCAAGCATTCCCCCACCATTAAGATAGCAACGTTCCAACTTAAGGGATGGCTGCTTTTTCATTCACTTTATTTTTTTTTACCACAAACTTGGAATGAAGGCAGCTGCAGACTAATTTCTTTGCCCCACAACAGAGACTAAACTTAAATATGTGGCTTGCAAATACAAAATGATACTGTGTGATACAAATAACGATACAATAACTATAATGCAGTACAAACAATGCACTCTGATATTAGCAAGATAATGAATACAATGGATTCATAAAGGCGCAATGCAGAGCAAATACAACACAATGCAATGAACTGCAACAGACACTTTCCGACTATTTGATAATAACAAAACTTGAAAATAAGAACATTTTATTCAAAATACCAGAAAAATACTCATGAACTGCTGTAAAAAAAAAAAAAAAAAAAACAACAAAAAAAAAACACACCATACATACACATACATGACAGTTTTTTCAGCTTTTCAAAGCCTGTTAACCCATAGTAAAAATGCCAATATAAATAACACATTACAAAACAAGACTCCATAATAAACAGAAAATTCAAATGAACGGTTCCACTCACAGAAGGTCAAAGTTGCCGTAGTTTTCTTTGTTTGGGATCTTGTTCCACCGCACACTGCAATCACAACATGAAGGCTGACACACACAGGAAGGGTTTCAACCAGTTTCAGAAATCAAGATCAATAAACAGAATCACTGTCAACTTTCATTCATCTTGCAAGACATTCTACAGTCAAAGGGAAACTACTCTGCATTTGCAGAACAAAAATTTTTGTTCCCCTTCCTTGCATTCTACGGACCCAATAAGTATGTACATATCTTTGCCCCTCCCCCTCTCTCTTTGTCACACACACACACACACACACACACACACACACACACACACACACACACACACACACACACACACACACACAGCAATAAGGGAATGTTCCCTGGGGAAACTGTAGAAACACTATCTCTTTCAGGAAAACAAAATAAGCATACAGGCATGGGGGGAAAAAATGATTCTACTCTTATGGTGACATG
>CM060337.1:1233971-1286471 GCA_030674155.1 Stramonita haemastoma
CACCGGCACACAATGGCCTACTCTTTTGAAAAATGGAACAGGATATAATGTGTGTGCAAGATGTTCAGGGCCTCAGTTTACAGTTTCATCCAATCATGAGCACGATACACTGACCACTAGGCTATCCCACCCCCACTGCATCTCATTGGCATAAAAGGCATAAAGGAAATCACTGCTTTTTCCATCTATCTCAACTAAAAGCTAAGATATGAAGGAAAAGGAAACTCTACACTTTTCACCCACTAACTCAATGTCTAAACAACTTCTGCCTAAAGTTTCATTTACTAACTTCCAGGAACAACTTACGGTGATTTTTTTTTCATGACCCTTTACAAATGAACATGATAAGGTGAAAAAAGCTGTTAAGAAAACTTGCTCTGTTGATGGAGTTAAAATAATCTGATACTTCTTTTTTTTTTTAAATCTATCACCGAGAGACATTTCTACCTTTTCCACAGGCTTCATGATCCAAGTGGTGTTGGGATTTTTGCGGAATTCTTCCACAAACAAGTTGTAGTCAGCTGGTAGCATGAACGTCAATGGAATAAAGTCTGAAAAAAAACCAAAACATACACAATAAATTTGTTGATTACTAAAATAAAATTAAATGTATAAGTGTGTGTGTGTTGTGTGTGTGTGTGTGTGTGTGTGTGTGTGTGTGTGTGTGTGTGTGTGTGTGTGGTGTGCTGCGTGTGGTGTGTGTGCGTGTGTTGTGTTGTGTGTGTGTGTGTGTGTGTGTGTGTGTGTGTGTGTGTGTTGTGTGTGTGTGTGTGTGTGGTGTGGGTGTGTCTGCTTGCATGTTTGCATGTTGCTGTGTGTGTTGTGTGTGTGTGTGTTGTGGTGTGTGTGGTGGTGGTGTGTGTGTGTGCTGCTGTCTTGTCTGCGTGTTGTCTGTCTGATTGTCTGTACAGATTTACACGGCAACATTTTTCAGATTTCCGGAAAGACGCAAGAGTTATTTGTCAGGATACTGTTGTTACCCAGTGTTGAACGTAATGTCCTTTTCAATTTCAGTTATTGTGATGTTGCAGTTATGATGCTGTGATGTTGCTGTGTTACCCAGGTGGACGTATGTCCGTTGTTATTTGTGATGTTGGCTGTATGATGCTGTGATGTTGCTAAGGTTACCCAGGTGGACGTATTGTCCGTTGTTATTTGTGATGTTGCAGTTATGATGCTGTTACGTTGCTATGGTTACCCAGGTGGACGTATCGCCCGTTGTCGTCCTTCTCGGCCAGGGCAGAGCCCTCCTTGTCCAGCTCTTTGCGGTAACGCTTGATGTTCTTCACCATCAGGTCCTTCCGCGTCAGCTCCACATGGTTAGGGAAATGGTTGATCACCACCGCACACACACACACACACACACACACACACACACACACACACACACACACACACACACACACACACACACACACACACACACACACACACACAGCACACACACACCACACACACACACACACACACACACACACACACACACACACACACACACACACACACACACACAAGCACACACACACACACACACACACACACAAACCACACACACACACACACACACACACACTTTATAAGAGAAGGCCATTGTGTGCCAGTGGGAACAGATGACAAGATTTACAAAACTGCATACACACGGGGACTAGATGTTAAAAAGCATATGAGTGTTTATTCCATTATCCTCAAATTACAAAATATACAAGATTAAATAGATAAATAAAAGATTGAATAAATAAAACACACACACACATACACACACATGTACTACATGCTCAAATGTATGCATGCACACACACACACACACACACACACATGCAATGCACATATACTCAACCCCCCCCCCCCCCCCACACACACACACACTCACGTAGTGATATCTATGTTAAACTGTTGATAATGCTTGTTTTCCTGTTCTCTATGGTAAAAGTTAAAAGTGCCAACTATCAATACTAGTTGCAAACTTATTTGAACACAAGAACCGAACTCAGAAAAGACATACACATGCATACACACTCATGTGCACTAAAAAAATCCACTGAAAACAAGCAAAAAGTTATGTCCATTCTTCAATAAGCAAAGAAAAAACAATGTATACATGTACATACTGATCATCTGCCAGGCGGAATCCTGACTCTACACTGAAGATGTTGCGAATGTTGTGAACACCTGCCCTGAAACAAATATTTTCAACCAGGATCCTCTTTTAGATAATTATACAAGTTTACATCTAGCTTTATGCTTATAATTTTTTATGTGTGCGTCCGTGCGTGTGTGCATGTGTGTGTGTGTGTGTGTGTGTGTGTGTGTGTGTGTGTGTGTGTGTGTGTGTGTGTGTGTGTGTGTGTGTGTGTGTGGCACATGTGCACACATCTGTACATTTATGTTTTGAGAGAATGTGACTTCACTGAACATTATGAGTAATACATAAGTTATACACAAACCAGACATGTTTAGTTTTCCTTATTGATCTGTCAATCATTCGGATGAGACTATAAACCAAGGTCCCGTGTGCGAACGCACACAGAACATCTTGTGCACACGTTAAAATCCCGTTCCGCCTTTCGGAAGAACAGGCCATCGTGTGCCGGTAGGAGCGGATGACAAAATTATATACAAAAAACCAGCATGCACACAGGTGTCGTGTTTAGACACCATCCCTGAGGGGAAAAAAATATAATGGGTAGGCGCTGCACTTGTGGCGATATGCTCTCCCCGGGGAGAGCAGCCCGAATTTCATGCAGAGAAATCTGCTGTGACATAAAGTGGTATAAAAATAAAAAATAAAAAATAAAAAATAATTTTTTTTTAAATTTTAAAATCACTCAATGCCTTCCCTAACGTAATTATGTTTTCATCTGTTACCTGTGACATATACATCAGCCATCAGTGCTGTAAGTACATTAGAAACAGACACAGGGATAATCGTCCCACCAAAACACATCACTAGCAGAAAGTTCTATACAACCTCCTATGCTCCATTCCTTGACCAACTCTAGGGCCCTAGGACCTTCGAAGACCAAAACCATCAAAGAATGAAAAGCCCTTTCAACATTACAAGAACAGGTTCTGGGATTTGTCTGAAATCTTACAAGGCTCAGATTTCTGCATAATGCACGCTTCATTTCTTTCTCCTGTGTACATTGTCATAGTGATTGAATCAAAAGTGGCTGTTGATGATCATTTAAACTGAAATGCATGGATATGACTCAACGAAAAAATGCCCCCGAATGCTGGTAAACTCATCAGCTCTAGCTAAACCTCAGCCTTACCAGACTACCCCCTTTGCATTTTGATGTATTGTGTATACAGCTGATACTTTGATTGCTTAAATTATGATTATAAATAAGTTTTAATGAACACACGAAACGAAAGGGCAGTGCTGTTAGTATCTTTACTTTCATGTAAAGAAATAATCAGATCACAAAAACAAATAAAATACTTGTGACGATTTCACTAGAACTTGGCAACATTATTACCAATAAAAATTCCAGTCGTCATCAGAAGAAACCTGCACCCATCCTCGTGTATCAAAATTGTTGAGTAAAACCGACTTGTCGAAATCTGTAGCATACTTTACACGAGCCATTATGCTGCAAGTTAACTTTTGCTGTTGCAAAGAACCGTTAATGTCTTCTCTGTAAATTATGACAGCAGGTTTGTGTAGATTCTCCAGACGATCGCAAATGTGCGTACAAAGGTTGTAATTTCCTTTAGTTTAGCGTCCATAGTTTCCACTCTGCCGCCATTTTTGTACATCTTACCGAGCAATACGAGAAGATCATTAAAAATTAGATCATCTTCTTGCTTTAATAGCGAATGTTTGTAGCATGCATTTTTCGATAAATACAAGTTTTTGATTATTTAGAAAAAGGAAATTATACTTTAGAAAAACAAAATGATACTTTAGAATAAGAGTGCTATGAGTAATATGGATCTACATCTGGACCTGTTTCATGGGACACGTTCACATTCCACCAGCAAAGCCACAATCAATTGAAGTCAAGTGTACGGAAAGTTAACGGAACTAAAAGAAGACAAGGTATTAATTAACCGTAACAAAACAGCAATGATGACGAAGAAGAAGAGCAGCAGCATCAGTAGTAGTAGTAGTAGTAGTAGTAGTAGTAGTAGTAGTAGTAGTAGTAGTAGTAGTAGTAGTAAGTAGTAGTAGTAGTAGTGGTGGGTGGTGGTGGTGGTGGTTGTTGTTGATGATGATGATTTTATTATCTTTTTTTATATTCATTCTTCTATATTGAGGATAATGGAATAAGCCCTCATATGTTTTTTCACATCCAGTCCCCATGTGTATGCAGTTTTGGAAATCTTGTCATCTGTTCATCTGATGATGATGATGATGATGATGATGATGAATGATGATTGTTTGCTTGTTTTGCTTTGTTTTAATTTTGAGGATCCTGGAATGGGTGAAAATGAACACTCATGCACTTTTTACATCCACTCTCCATGTGCTCGCGATTATGTCAGTTTTGTTTATCTGTTCCCACCAAACAAATGCCCTACTCTTCTGAAAGGTAGAGTAGGCTTTAACATGTGTGAAATATATTTTGTGTGCATAGTGCTGCATTTTTTGCTTTTTAGTATTTACGTCAATTAACTTCAGACTATATTAGTTAGGAATGAATAATAAATTGATAATCTTTTTAAAAAATATTTTTCAAGGATTACAAAGTAAGTATTGCATACTTTTTTTTCATCCGGTCCTTGCCCTGTTTAGGGAATATAGAGGGGTTTTTTAATTGGATTTTAAGATTTTAAGATGTGAAATGAACAACCGAAGTAGTGCCTCATACAATTCACAATGATTTATTCCCATATACTCTTTTGAGATAATGAAATTATCTAAATAAAGCTCTAGTTAATTTGCTGAGCACGAGTAGACAACTCTGAAATCACAACATAATCAATCTCCTTTCCAGTCCAGCTTTTTTAATACCCAAAGTGTAATGGTGGATGTTGACGATGTCAGGTGGAGCTCCATCGTATGGAAATTCTTCTGAGGCAAATATTGAAGGTAGACTTCCATCTAGTCCTCTTGGGGCCACTCCTAGGCGTCCTTTGGGTCAAAACTATTCTGAGAGTCATCAAAAACTGTGTCAGTATGTTATTATTGTAAAATGCTTGAATTCTTCCCATCCGGCTACCGTCAAGCTGATCTGTTAGGCCTACAGTTTGCCACACTAATTTTCCTATAAAGCTGCCAGTTTCACTGCTTAATGTTGCTTCCCAGCTATGCCAGTGTGGTGTTACCTATTGCTATTTGCTTGATTATAAAAATTCACTGTTCTTGACCTAACGAATATTTGTTCAAAGCTAACAAAGTAACATTAGAAATAGAATACTTAACTAAAAGTGTATCCGTCACGCTCGAGGATAACCTCCGTTTTGTAAGAAATTACTGCAATATGCTATTACTGAGTATTACTATTAGTAATATTACAGTATTAAGAATATGACGACCTTTTGGCAGTAAGTCATATATATATATATTATATGTATGTATGTATATGTGTGTGTGTGTATATGTCATACTCAATCTGTACAATGTACAATGCGCAACATTTCATGCTCAGTGTCTACAGTGCGCTATACATTTTGCACATTATACCCAATGAGCAAAACAGTTACACACTGTATATGAGCAATACCGTAAAGTTGCTCATTCTATACAATGCGCACAGAGTGAGCAAGTCCATAAAATTAACATTGATTCAGATTCTTGAATGCCATTTGTTTAGTGATGCACTGCTAAATTGGTTGTAAAGCTTTAACCCTTTGCTGGGCACAGCAAAATCATTTGTCACCTTCCTGCCGGGCAGAGAAAATGGAGGTGGATGGCTTGTGAGTGGGTGTATGTATTTAACATGCAATAACTCTACAATGGTCAGGTGGATTTTGATGAAATAAAAACAGCAAGATGCAGAAATGAATAAAGAAATTGCTAATACCCAATTTTTGTCATTATTTTTATTTTCTTTTAGATTTATAATGCATAAACACACAAAGTCATTGATTGGTTTGTGTGTGTTACAGTTAGCGTTGCAATAACTTTAGAATGCGTGCATGGATTTTGATTAAATAAAAACTAAAACATTAAGAAACAATTATAGAAAAGATATTTTCAACCTACTGTTGGTTTTTTAGTTTTTTTGATAAATGGTGCACGAACACATCGAACATTCCGATTATCGCCATTTTTGTTTACCGATGATCGCGATCAGCTTAACGTTTAAGTTTGAGCCGCTACCGTATCAAAATCCCGAATAGCAACCAAATAACAAAATATATCAAGTTCTGAACCATTGCCGAACTTGAAATCCACGATAATTTCCCCAAATCTAAGAGTAGAATTCAAAATGCGTATCGGCCGTGTTAGATTTGACGATCGATTTTCGTCTCGAACTTCGCCGTAGTCAAAGTCGTCTCTCTCACTTCAGTCAACAAACTCAGAAGTGCACACACTACTAGGATCGATTACATCGATATTTGAGCCTAGATACACATCTCACAGCGTCATATTTTCGGCATGGAAGCTGTAAAAACGATCGTAAATGTCGGGTTCGAAGATAGCATCCATCTTGGAAAAAAATTGCGATTTTTTTCCTCCAAAACTTGCAACAAACTCACTCCATTCGCCGCCATTTGTAATAAACATGCGGAAGTCTCGCGGGAAGTCTCGTGGCTTCTATATTCATGAGATTTGAAGCGAGATTGGCGGGAATTTCGAATGTATGATCGCTCTGAAGTGACGGTCGTGTCGCCGGGCGCTTTGGGGCGTTTTGCCCAAGGACAGGGTCGGGCGCTTTGGGGCGTTGTGCCAAGCAAAGGGTTAACAATAATAAATTATGTTCAATGCTCATTGTTCATCGTTCTGTCTGTTTTGTTTAATGCTCATTGTTTATTGTTCTCTTCTGTTCTTTCTGTCTGTCTGTGTCAATCAGTCTGTCTGTGTGTCTGTCCGTCTGTCAGTCGGTCTGTCCGTCCATCGGTTGCTCTCTCTCTCTCTCTCTCTCTCTTCTCTCTCTCTCTCTCTCTCTCCTCTCTCTCTCTCTCTCTCTCTCTCTTTAGTGGTGTGTTGCCCCCCCTAAAGTTTTAATTATTTCATGGTGTATGCATCTTTACAAGTACATACTGTAACTAAGACTAGGCTTGGTCTGAAATCTTTATTCTTATGGTTTCAAGATCATTCGTTCATCCGCTCATTCATTCGTTCTCTGTCTGTCTGTCTGTCTCTCTGTCTCTGTCTCTGTCTCTCTCTCTCTCCTCTCTCTCTCTCTCTCTCTCTCTCTCTCTCTCTCTCTCTCTCTCTCTGTCTCTCTCTCTGTCTCTCTCTCTCTCCTCTCTCTCTCTCTCTCTCTCTCTCTCTCTCTCTCTCTCTCTCTCTCTCTCTCTCTCTCTCTGTGTACTACAAACAAGTGCAAGTGTCACAAGGCTCGGCTACAGTGCACTTCTCATTGCCACCCGAGAAATGCAAAGTGCAAGAACAATTACAATTGTTTAATTGTGTGGATTCAGGGTTCGCGATAACCGGTAATTGTCGGTATTTTACCGATTGTAAACAGGGAATACCGAAAATTTTCGAAGCAGCCGGTACCGCGTACCGGTTCTGTTTGCCTGTGACCGATTAAATTTCCGTCTAAAAAAAAAAAGTCTGAAGTGACGTTTTCTGACAGTCTGTCATGGGCCTGTACTGTGCTTACCGCACCTACCCCTTCCGACGAACTCTCATCTTTGGCGCCAGCCTCATTATTAGCCTAGCACGCAGAACAGCAAGCTTTACTGTGAAAGAATAGAGCTTCGCGCTCTTCTCGGCATGATAGCGACTTCCATTCACATTGAGTAAATGGGGCCTAGATTTATTTATTCTGTATTCTTTTAATCTTTTATATCGAGGATAATGGAATAAGCACTCCTGTGCTTTTTCACATCCAGTCCCCGTGTGTATGCAGTTTTGTAAATGTAATCCGTTCCCACCGGCACACGATGGCCTGCTCTTACGAAAAGCGAAAAGCGAGGGTCTATGACTATGAATTTGCGCGTTGCTTTCAGAGAGAAGAGTCGAAAACCAAATCTAAATTGAACAAAGATCTAGATGAGCGCTAAGCATAGAAACAAGAAAGAAGAATATAAGTCACACAAATGATGCCATGCAAAACAACAGACTGACACGGACAGTGGCACAGGCGCTAGAAAAAAAATCCTATTTCCTTCGTGGCTTCATGCCCAAGAACCGAGTGGCAGCAAGCAGCACGGCAGTCAAAGTCGGAGAGATTCGCGTTCAATTTAGATTTAGTTTTGCTGCCCAACAATCCCCCCCTCCCCCACCCCCTCACTGATTAGTTTCGTTTTGTTCACAGTACGTACCGGATTTTATTTTCTGGGGACCGATTTTGGGGGAGTTGGTCAAGATGTCTCTGAAATGGCAACTCGCAGTACCGGTTTTAAAATATCCTAGCGCGAACCCTGTGGATTGTGCGTGTGTATGTGTGTGTGTGGGGGGGGGGGGGGTGCATGCTTGTGTGCTTTTGCAAATGGTGTGTGAAGGTGAATATGAGTGTAGGCATGCATGTGCTTTTAAGGGTGTGTGCATCTATGTGTATTGACAAGATTTAATGTGTATTTTACTAACTGCATGAATGAACCAACACCAAAACATTTTCCTATGTTTTATTGTGAATATTTTTACAATAGACAAATGGCATTAAAGAATCTGAATCAATGTTAATTTTATGGACATGCTCACTCTGTTCTCATTGTATACAATGAGCAACTTTACGGTATTGCTCATTATATACACTACAGTGTGTAACTGTTTTGCTCATTGTGTATAATGTGCAAAATGTAATGCGCACTGTAGACACTGAGCATGAAATGTTTAGCATTGTATACAATGCGCAAACTGTACAGGTTGAGTACGACATATATATAAATATAGATATATTATATATATTATATGTTTTAAAATCCATTATATCATGACTATTGGTCTAGATCTTGGTGGTTTTTAAAAAAAAAAAACTTTCATGTCTTTTGACACAGTGATGTTGCAGACATAGAATGATAGTTGGACTGAAATATACATGATCCATCAATAGTACTTACCATTGCACACATATGTATAGTTTAACACCTATTGTGTGCTTTTTTGCTTAGGTTTATTTAGAATGTCAAATGAAAAACAATAAGATAAAAGTGACAAATTACTTTACCCGATTTTTGTTATTGTCTATCCGGTCTCATTTGGTTTTCACGTCAGTGATCATTGAAAATATTGCACAAGATAAATAAATCATTCTCTTGCAAGTAAACAGAATAAAAGTTATGTTTTAAACCACATTGTATGATCCATTCCATGTGTATATTTTTCATAGAAATCCAGAAATGAAGATAAGTAACTTATTTTAGTCTTAAATTCATGTCACGCTACTGTACTAGTAATAAAAAGTAGTATACTAATAGTAATACTATGCTAGTGGTACATAACATAGCTTTCTGTAGAATGACCCAAATACCGTGTTTTGATATCTCTTTCTCAATCTGTGATTTGTGTGATAACTCCCAGTTTCCTGATTTGTAAATGTAGGCTATTGAATATTAGATGACTTCTTTTTTTGGGGGGGGTAAAGCAGGGCATGACATTGATTGATCTGGTTGATTGTTCAACCTGACCTGTGTGAATTGATTATCTGAACTTTGATCTATTGGTCAGAGAATAGGATCAGTGTCCACAGAGATTATGGCCCAATTCGAAAAGTGCTTACATGTATAATATTTGTTAATAAAGTGCTTGCATGCAGGCATGTGTCTGTACAAACACTTAATGGCATACAACCAAAAAAAAATTATGTGCTGTATACAAAATACACAAGTGAAGTATACATTGACTAATGTTAACTCTTGTCACACTCACAGTCACATGAATATGACAGTGTACATGTAATGCACACACACACACACACACACACACACACACACACACACACACACACACACACACACACACACACACACACACACACACACACACAAAACACACACACAAAACACACACACACACACACACACACACACACACACACACACACACACACACACACACACATTATCCTCGATATGAAAGAATAAATAAATAGAATAAACACACACACATATTGTGCACAGTAGCACACACTCCCAGATAGTTGGTATTTACCAATAAGTTTGCTATTGAGTAGAATCGTTTTTCAGAGTACAAACTTGTACAAGTGATGTGATGTGACGTTATTTTTATTACCTGAACTCAGAGAATCTATTTAAAAAATAAAAAAAAAAGAAACTTGACTTACTTTGAAAATAAGTCAAGTTTCTTTTTTTTTTTTTTTTTTTAATAGATTCTCTGAGTTCAGGTAATAAAAATAACATCACATCACATCACCTGATTTTTTACTTGATGGCTAGAGCCAGTAGTGGTACAGTGGGCCTTTCTTTTCAAAGAACACCCCACTTTTTAATGACTACAAAAACTAATGATTTATAATGTATTCAAAGTTTTTTCTTGAGTAAAACTAATGAATTTGTCAGATAATTATAATTTATAGATCATAGGTACTCATTTAATAACAGGGTCAAGAGGTTGAACTTTTCACAGCACTGGATGTGAAACCTTGAAGCTGCTATACGTATGAGGATAGCAGAACAGTAGGAAATGTGATTTTTTTTTTTTTTTTTTTTTAGCTGAGGCCATGGAACGTGTACAATACATGTATGTGATCTACACAGCCTGAGAGCAGAAGAGTTAAGAATGCAGGCACAGTTTTAACCATCTCCCAACTTTCACCTGTGTGACCCAGTGGCAACATGCTATGACAGCATTTGCACAAAAAGCTACTGAAATCATCCCATCTGTAGATTGTTTATTGTTTAACTTTGTTTATTGTTTAACTTTATCTTTTCATCACTTTTTTAACACGTCGGGTCTTTCATTGGGAGAACTTTTAGAACTGTTCTTTTGGTTTCTTTGATCCAACCTTGTCCTAAGAGTGGAAGACCGAAAAGAAATCTGAGCATTGTTTCTTGAAAAGGAGTTTGTGTTATCAGTGTTTATTGATGGGTGCTTATCTAATAATATAAGCTTGTAGATTAGTAGCCTTGTCACTCTAGCAGTCTAGGGTCAGTGAACTCTGTGTGTCCGTTTGCCCTAAGAGATAACCAGTCGGTTTCTTTGTCTTTGCTGAAGAAAAAGATAATAGAAGGTAGAGTACCCACTGTTCATTAAGGGAGGGAGACAAGAAGAAAAAAAGCTGAAAGATCATAATAATTCATATAAGGTGTTTGTTTTGTTTTGTTTTGTTCTTTTGTTTTTTGGAGGGGGGATTTGCTTTTTGTTTTTTGTTTGTTTGTTTTTTGGTGGGAGGGGTTATTTGTTTCAGATTGGTTTTGTTTTGGTACCTAGTTTTTTTGTCTTTTGATGTTTTGTTTGTTTTGGTGGGGGTTTTGTTGTTTTTGTTTGGGTTGGGGGTTTTTTGGGGGAAGGGGGGGCTCCTTCCTGATTTCCTTCCTCTGGTTTAATGTGCTTTTCCTGATTCACACCCTCCACCCTCCCCTTTTCACTGACTTTATTTATCATTTTGATTTTCCATGCTTGACGCCATGAGTCTTTTTTTTTCCTGTTTTTTTCCCTGTCCCCCTTCTTCCTTTCTTTCTTTCTTTCCTTTCTTTTTCTTTCTTTTTCTCTCAGTCCCTGTCTTACATCTTTCTATCTTTTTTGTTGTTGCTTGTTTCTTACTTTCCTTCAGGTTTTTTTTTGTTTTTGGTTTGGGTTTTTTTTGCCATCTTCTTATGTTGTTTTTGTTCTTTTTTTTAATTAGCTAAGGCTTGTGTGAAATGACAGTTTCCAGTCTTCAGCAGTATGTTACTTCTCTGTCACTGGTACTACTCTGTCCTCTTGGACTTTTTTTTTTTTTTTTTTTTTTTTTTTTTTGGTACCACAACCTGCATTGTTACTTTTCCTGGCTAGTACAGTAGTAGAAATATTCCAATAAATTTTGAAGCTGTGTGAACTCATGCAAGTCATAATATATGCAAATGATTTAGATGATAAGCTTTTTAATTTATTTTTGTTTTGTTTGCATCCTGAATTGCATAAAAAGAACTAAAGAGCTCTGCACAGGTCTCTGCTTCTGGACTGGATGAGTTTTCCCTCTCTTCCTTTCATTTAGACAAACCTAATGATTTAAACTAAAGAAAAAAAAGGACTAGATTCAGAAAGCACATGACGCAAACGGCATGATGATGAGTACTGTCTTCTGAAAGATCATCACCATATCTTTTTTGTGACCTGAATAGCAATTCCAAACTAAAAGACAAAGATAAGATTAAAATTACTTTTCCTCTGATTGAAACAGCTGATGAAAATGAAAAAGTATGTAACTAGTGAGATGGCATAAATGAACAAGTTACAAAATGGAAATCAGAACATGTGTATTCACATGAGAGCAAGATATTATATTGATTGGCAATTCTAGGTCATTTACGATTTGGAAGGTTACTTAAAGTCTGTTTACATAAATGTATGATACATTCTGATCAGTAGGACCCATTAAGCATTTAAGGCTGTGAAAACTAAGTTCAGAAAAATACAATTCACACTTAATTCTACTAATAGTGTAATAACCTATAATGTATACATTCAGAAAATTACATAAGCCAACAAGAAGATCTATAAAACTAGATCATTTAAAAGTTTTCCAATCTACTCATGGCATAACATCTATTTTTAGCATCCAGATTTTGTTCCACACTCACAGTTATTGAGTTTAATCACATGCATCCCCCCCCCCCCCCCCCAAAAAAAAAGATAAAATATCAAAACAAAAAAAAGCTACATGCATGCATATATCCATGCAGCATGAAAGTCATATATGAATGTAATATATATATATTTACATGATATATTAATTTACAGACATATTTGTGCCATCAGATTAAACCTGTGTTGTTGACATCGCTCCTGCATTGATCCATTGCAGATCATCACGGGGACCACAGCACAGCAGCAGCAGCAGCAGCAGCAAATTCCTGTCATTCCAATTCAGCAGTGCATTCCAAAGACAGTGGCAGAGGGGGCAAGATGACATTGAAAGACGTTTCTCACGGGGACGGTGTGGACAGCAGCAAGACGTGCGGCAAAAGCAAAGCTGAGCAAGGCAGCAGCACCAAGTCCTTCATCATTCTGGGGCTGATTTTTCTCCTGGCCCTGGTTCTCCTGGCTGCTGTCTACAGAGCTTTCCCTGAAGTGGATGAGTGAGTGTCCTGTGAGGATAGATAGATAGTGCATGCTGGGTTGTTTTGTGAAAGGGGGGCAGGGGTTTGTTGTGTGGGTTTGTTTGTTTTTTTGTTCTTTATTTTGCTTTGAGCTTGTTTTTTGGTGGTTTTTTGTTTTGTTTTTTAGGGAGGGGGTGGTGGTGGTGGTTTGCATACTTAGCATTTTTGTGGCTGGTATTCTACGTGGAGGTGAATACCGTCTGGTACATAAAGTAGATGGTAAAACAGACTGTGTAATGTGTGCCTGTTTCAGAAATGAATACCAGTACATAAAGTAGACAGTAAAACAGACTATGTGCCTGTTTTCAGAGATGAATACCAGTACATAAAGTAGACAGTAAAACACACTGTGTAATGTGTGCCTGTTTCAGAGATGAATACCAGTACATAAAGTAGATAATAAAACAGACTGTGTAATGTGTGCCTGTTTCAGAGATGAATACCAGTACATAAACATGATAAAGGATACACTGTGTGTGGCTGTTTCAGAGATGAATACCAGTACATAAAGTAGACACTGTGTGGCTGTTTCAGAGATGAATACCAGTACATAAAGTAGACAGTAAAACAGACTGTGTAATGTGTGCCTGTTTCAGAGATGAATACCAGTACATAAAGTAGACACTGTGTGTGGCTGTTTCAGAGATGAATACCAGTACATCAAGTAGACACTGTGTGTGGCTGTTTCAGAGATGAATACCAGTACATCAAGTAGACACTGTGTGTGGCTGTTTCAGAGATGAATACCAGTACATAAAGTAGACAATGTGTGGCTGTTTCAGAGATGAATACCAGTACATAAAGTAGACAATGTGTGGCTGTTTCAGAGATGAATACCAGTACATCAAGCTTCCCCGCAGCATTGAGGATGCCAAAGGCCTGGCCCAAGTGCTGGACAGATACAAGGACAAATATTTTTACCAAGTTTTATTGGCCTTTTTTGTCACATATGTGTTGTATCCTTTTCAAAGAAAAACATGGTTTTACTGAAAGAAATAAAAATTATAGAACACATGTTGATAATAACTAAATAAGTGAACTCCTCTGAAACGGGAGCTGAGTGCTTGATAGAATAAGTATGTGTTGACATATAAGAAAAGGTGGACAGTGAAAGATCTGTCATCGTTATGGATGTGTGTTCAGACTGATACAGACATGCACATGTGTACACATGCAGATTTACACTAATACACAATGTGAAATAGAAATGCATACAAATGTGTACTGTAAACACAGGTACATGTTTGCTCAATCATAACTCTTACATCATGTATACAAACACACATTTCACACCGTTACACACACACACACACACACACACACACACACACACAACACACACACACACACACACACACACACACACACACACCACCACACACTCACACACTCACACACTCACACTCACACTTGGTGACACACACATGTAATTGATTACTGTAAAAAACAAAAGAGAAATTTACCTTGGAGATAGAGATCATACGTGAATGATAATATATATATATGTATGGTTACTGTGTTAAATTTGTGTAGTTATTTAGCGGTCTTTCTTTTTAAATGAGAACAAACAAATTCATAATGGTTCCTTAACCTTGGTTCCAGCTTGCAAACATTTGCTATACCAGGGTCCATATTTCTCAGTATAATCTCAGGGTTCCTGTACCCCTTTGGTTTAGCTCTGCCCCTTGTGTGTCTGGTGAGTACAGTGTGTCTTCTCTCTCAGGAGTGAATGTTAGGGGCTTTTCACAATACCCCTCTGTTGTTGTTTATGTTATTATTGTTGATAGTGTTGTTCATATTATTGTTTTCATAGTATTGTTGTGGATCATTCCCCAGCTTAACTCTTAGTCTCATATAGTGAACTGACACCCTGGAGTGTGCACTCCGTCACTCTCATCACTCTGGAAATCACCGTGAGAATACTCACTGGATGAGAGGCTTGTGTGTATGACCCTTTTCCAATTGCTTGCCAGATGTATGCAGCCATTCTCCTCTTCTTTGTCCAACACTCAAACAGCAACTATCGTTGTCTGTCATAGGAGCAAAAATGCGTTGCGCTGCCGTTAAGCGCCTGTCAAATCAGGCCCTGCGCATCAGACTTCAGCTTGAGCCATGCTCTTCACTTCAGAGATTCTTGTTCTCCTGTAAATGAGAGTGCAGATTGTTGTGCTAACAGCGTGTCATGGATGAAGGCAATCTCCACAGAACATTTCAAAGCATAGCATTTTACCATTGGCCTTGACAATCTGTAAAGTTCTGACAATGCTTTTGACCTAACCCAACAAGCAGTATAGATCATCTTCCCAAGATTTTGTTTTAACATTATTTTCTGCTTTATGTTCACCCACCAGTCTCAGTGTCTGTGAGTCTACTTTTTGTCTTGCTCCTCAGACTTTTTCTTTTGTATTTGGTGCTAATGATTAGTTCCATTTGTACTTGTACCTGTATTAAAATAAGGACACATGTCTTTCTACATCAGGTGCTGTTTTTGAGATACTGTTTGTTGCTATGTTATGTGAAGCTTTCATAGAGGTTTAGCCCTTTTTATGTGTTTTGTGTTTTACAGATTTGTGTGTTTATGGGTATCATCTATAGATGGTTAGTAGAGTATAAGACAATTTCTGCTTTTGCTATAGTTTTGACTCCTTAAGTTTTTGTTCCTATTACTGCTTTTATTTCTATCTATTGTAGATATACATTAATCTGGTAATCATTTTTGCTTATAATTAATATATGGTCTTTATGTGTGTGTCACTGTGTGTGTGTGTATGTGTGTGCAGTGTTCAGGGATAGGAGCATCGCTGTGTTACCTGTTGTCTTTCATGATCAGTCACCGGCTGGTGATGCTGTACATTCCAGACCGGGTGGCAGCCTGGCAGCAGCAGGTAGGTCATGCCCTGCACAACTGTTGGCTCTGTGGGCTGGTCTTCTGTCTGCATGTTGTTATGTGACACATTTATGCATCTTTTTCAGTATGGGGAGGGAGGGAGGGGGGGGGGGGGGGGTTGTTGGTTTTTTTTCTTTTTGAGATAGAGATATACTGCAGTGTGGAGTAAAGAGGTATACTGCAGTGGGGAGTAAAGAGGTATACTGCAGTGTGAAGTAAAGAGATATACTGCAGTGTGGAGTAAAGAGGTATACTGCAGTGGGGAGTAAAGAGATATACTGCAGTGTGAAGTAAAGAGATATACTGCAGTGTGGAGTAAAGAGATATACTGCAGTGTGGAGTAAAGAGGTATACTGCAGTGGGGAGTAAAGAGGTATACTGCAGTGTGAAGTAAAGAGATTATACTGCAGTGTGGAGTAAAGAGGTATACTGCAGTGTGAAGTAAAGAGGTATTACTGCAGTGTGAAGTAAAGAGATTTTACTGCAGTGTGGAGTAAAGAGGTATACTGCAGTGGGAGTAAAGAGATATACTGCAGGTGAAGTAAAGAGATATACGCAGTGGGGAGTAAAGAGGTATACTGCAGTGTGAAGTAAAGAGATATACTGCAGTGTGGAGTAAAGAGGTATACTGCAGTGTGAAGTAAAGAGATATACTGCAGTGTGGAGTAAAGAGGTATACTGCAGTGGGGAGTAAAGAGATATACTGCAGTGTGGAGTAAAGAGGTATACTGCAGTGTGAAGTAAAGAGGTATACTGCAGTGTGAAGTAAAGAGATATACTGCATGTGTGGAGTAAAGAGGTATACTGCAGTGGGGAGTAAGAGGTATACTGCAGTGGGGAGTAAAGAGGTATACTGCAGTGTGGAGTAAAGGTATACTGCAGTGTGGAGTAAAGAGATATACTGCAGTGGGGAGTAAAGAGGTATACTGCAGTGGGGAGTAAAGAGGTATACTGCAGTGGGGAGTAAAGAGGTATACTGCAGTGTGGAGTAAAGAGGTATACTGCAGTGTGAAGTAAAGAGATATACTGCAGTGTGGAGTAAAGAGGTATACTGCAGTGGGAGTAAAGAGGTATACTGCAGTGGGGAGTAAAGAGGTATACTGCAGTGTGTTGCTTTTCTGACTGTACAGGTATGTTTCAGCAGTGAAGTAAAGGATATACTGCAGTGTGAAGTAAAGAGGTATACTTTAGTGTGCTGCTGCAGTGAAGTAAAGAGGATTACTTTAGTGTGCTGGTTGCAGTGAAGTAAAGAGGATTACTGCAGTGTGAAGTAAAGAGGATTACTGCAGTGTGAAGTAAAGAGGTATACTTTAGTGTGCTGGTTGCAGTGAAGTAAAGAGGTATACTTTAGTGTGCTGCTTGCAGTGAAGTAAAGAGGATTACTTTAGTGTGCTGGTTGCAGTGAAGTAAAGAGGTATACTTTAGTGTGCTGGTTGCAGTGAAGTAAAGAGGATTACTGCAGTGTGAAGTAAAGAGATTACTGCAGTGTGAAGTAAAGAGGTATACTTTAGTGTGCTGGTTGCAGTGAAGTAAAGAGGATTACTTTAGTGTGCTGGTTGCAGTGAAGTAAAGAGGTATACTTTAGTGTGCTGGTTGCAGTGAAGTAAAGAGAATTACTTTAGTGTGCTGCTTGCAGTGAAGTAAAGAGGTATACTTTAGTGTGCTGGTTGCAGTGAAGTAAAGAGGATTACTGCAGTGTGAAGTAAAGAGGTATACTTTAGTGTGCTGGTTGCAGTGAAGTAAAGAGGATTACTGCAGTGTGAAGTAAAGAGGATTACTGCAGTGTGAAGTAAAGAGGTATACTTTAGTGTGCTGCTTGCAGTAAAGTAAAGGGGATTACTTTAGTGTGTTGATTAATATGTACATGATGTATGTATCAGCAGTGAAATAAAGGGCTATACTGAACAGTGAAGTAAAGGGCTATACTTTAGTGTGCTGGTTGCAGTGAAGTAAAGACATACACTGTACAGTAAAGTAAAGGGCTATACTTCAGTGTGCTGGTTGCAGTGAAGTAAAGAGATACATGTACAGTAAAGTAAAGGGCTATACTTTAGTGTGCTGGTTGCAGTGAAGTAAAGAGATACACTGAACAGTGAAGTAAAGGGCTATACTTTAGTGTGCTGGTTGCAGTGAAGTAAAGACATACACTGTACAGTAAAGTAAAGAGGTATACTTCAGTGTGCTGGTTGCAGTGAAGTAAAGAGATACACTGAACAGTGAAGTAAAGGGCTGTACTTCAGTGTGCTGCTTGCAGTGAAGTAAAGAGGATTACTGCAATATGAAGTAAAGCAGGTGAAGTAAAGAGATATACTTTAGTGTGCTGGTTGCAGGTGGACCATCACCGGGACCACCTGCTGAACTACATCCTGTTCCTGCGCATCACGCCCTTCCTGCCCAACTGGTTCATCAACATCGTCTCCCCCGTCATCAACGTCCCCCTCTGGCCCTTCTTCCTGGGCACTGTGCTAGGTGAGCACAGCAGGGACATGTTTTGTGTGTTCAGCTGTAACAGGGGGGGGAGGGGGCTTGTGTGTGGAAAAGGAAACATTACAGCGTCTGTGTGTGTTTGTGTGTATCTGTGCCAGTGTAGTAATTTAACATCTGTTCACTCTTAGTGATATTAGATGAGAAAAGAGACAAGAAAAGTTGAAAATGTAATAGAAGTTAAAGTACAGAGGGTAAGAGGGGTGGAAGGAGAGAAGACTGAGGAGATAAGGATAGTGTGTGTGTTTGTGTGTGCGTGCGTGCAGCATGTGTATGTACTGTATTCTATTTGTGTGGGGTGTTTCAGTACCAATAATCACATACGAAATCTTAAACCCTGCAGGAGGTCTGTACTTCATTTCATAGATTGTTGAACATCATATTTTGGTTGTAAGAGATGACACTAAGATAGGACTAGGTTGTTTGATATCCTGTCAGCTCCCAATTAAAATTGGATTTCACACTATGAATGAACCCTACAGAAAGTGACACTAATGTTCCTGAATTAAACCATGATGTGTGTGTGTGGTGTGTGTGTGTGTGTGTGTGTGTGTGTGATGTGTGAGTGTACACGTGTGTGTGTGTGTGTGTGGTGTGTGTGTGTGCTTGCTTTTGCGTGTGTGTGTGTGTGGTGCGTGTGTGCGTGCATGCATGTGCATGTGTGTGTGTGCACTACAGGTGTGGGCCCCCCCTCGTTCGTGATGATTCAGGCGGGGACCACGCTGCACAAGCTGACGTCCTATGGGGAGCCCCTGACCTGGTCCTACTTTGGGCTGCTGGCCGTCTTCGCCCTCCTCTCCCTCCTCCCCGTCCTCTTCAAGGAAAAGCTGAGGAAGAAACTGGAATAACAGGAGGCGGGGAGGGGGGCAGCAGAGGGGGGATGGATGCGCAGAGTGAGCAGCGTGTGCAGGAAGCATGCTCATGTGGTGTGAAGAGTGCTGGATGGACGGACGGAGGAAGAATGTGGTGTGAGAATTCAGGATGTGAAAAGATGTGACTGGGGGTTGGTCGTCTGTGATGTGTTAGAGCAGGTCTTGTGTGGGAAGAAAAAGAAAACCGTAGCTTGATTGGGGTGTGTGTGTGTGTGTGTGTGTGTGTGTGTGTGTGTGTGTGTGTGTCCAGATACAGTGATGAAAATGCTCCCATCTGTTTCTTATGAATGATTGAGAATGTTTTCAATTCCTTTGTGAGCGTGGGATCACATTTTTCTCAACCATCTCAAAAATATACAATAAGAGCTTTTCTGTTTTCAGAGAAAAAACATTTGGAAGTTGGTGAGGGGGTATGCTTTTCTGTTCGCTTGTTTTTCACCATGCATAGATGGATAGCAAGATTAACATTTTACAAGGAATTGTCATGCAAGAAAGCAGTAGGGTGTGTTTTAGTCTTTCATTTGAAGTTCTTTTTATGCCTTGTGACTATCTCATATATCAGAAAAGACATTGCGACAAAACCAGCTTTTTAATATCAAAGACCTTGTGAATCTTTTTGTGCATGCATGTAGACAATTGTCAAATTTCTGTGTGTGTGTGTGTGTGTGTGTGTGTGTGTGTGTGTGTGTGTGTGTGTTGTGTGTGGTGTGTGTGTGTGTGTGTGTTGTATAGCATTCACACGAATGATATGGGTGTGTGTAGTACATCTGCCCTCTCTCACATCTGAGACAATCTGTTTCATTATCTTTTTATGCCACATGTCTTTTCATGTCTTGGGTTATCATTTTTCATTCTGTTTGAATAATTCTGCTCTCTGCTGGGTTTCAAGTGTCATAGAGGAAGACAGCAAAACTCCTGAAGAGAGAGAGAGAGATGAACGAGGATTTTGCAGCTCTTTTTTGTTCCTATGCATGTACACCTGTGCACATCCTACTGTGTGCATGCTCTGTTATTCCACTGAAATTTGTTCCACAATTTATGAAGAAAACTTTGAAAAGAAAAGAAGTAGGAGTCTTTTACTATGTAAAGGACAGTTTGTCTATAACTTTGACTATAATTGTAGAGATTAGTTTGTTCATAGTTTTATACACCACAGCTTACACTTTGCTGACCTGAGTTTCTTTACAGTGGAAAGATGGTGATAACCCCCCTCAACAAAGTAAAGAGGCTTTACAACAACAACAAGATAAATTGATGAAGTAAATACAAGATTGTGAAAGAGGTTTGCAGGATAAATGCTTTTAAAACAGTGAAGTTATGGAGGCTGTAACATTTGAGAGGGTTTTGGCAGTGTGGCGATTAAGAGGGGTAGGTAGGGGACAGTTTCCTAGTGTTGTGTAAAACCCTGCTGTCTTGCCAGATTCTCTGACCAATTCAGGCTGATTCTCTGGGCAGAGACCATTGCCTCAAAAATTGAAGCATCACTCGTTTTCCTCTTGCATGTATTTGTTTCTCTGAGAAAATGCTTGTCTTCTGCAGAATTTTTGACAAGAACAGTCTTCGTTGCCTTGAGCTCTTTGGTTTGCCTAAAAGTATGTTGCAAGCAGGATGGTTGCTTGTCATCTGAAGGACTAGCACCCAGACCACCACACATGGTCTTGTGGATAGAGGTAACAAATCTGGCCTAGACAGGATCAGGCCTGCGATCTCTCACTTTCTAGAGTAAAATTTTCATCCCCAGGAAAAGATCTTGAAAAAAATTGAATAACTAGATAACCAGCATTCAGATTTTTGTACTTCAATTCACAAGTAAGCAGAATAGTGTAACAACCTATATACTTGAATACTAATCAGTTTTTCCTTCCTAGAAATCTTTATCAATTGATTTTACCTCGCGCATATGTTGCCAAATTTTGTGTGTGTTTTGGGGTGGTTTTAATTTTTATGGTATGATTTGAATTCAGAATGGGTCCTAGTACATGTTGTGACTGAAGTCTCTTTTTTTTTTTTAAGGACTAAATCAAAGAAGGGACAAGCACCAGAGTAGATGATAGCCTAGCAAGGCAAAATCTGTATTGATGCATCAGTATTTTGCCTAGCAAGGCAAAAGTCTGTATTGATGCATCAGTATTTTGCCTAGCAAGGCAAAAGTCTGTATTGATGCATCAGTATTTTGCCTAGCAAGGCAAAAGTCTGTATTGATGCATCAGTATTTTTGCCTAGCAAGGCAAAAGTCTGTATTGATGCATCAGTTTTTGCCTAGCAAGGCAAAAGTCTGTATTGATGCATCAGTATTTGCCTAGCAAGGCAAAAGTCTGTATTGATGCATCAGTATTTTGCCTAGCAAGGCAAGTCTGTATTGATGCATCAGTATTTTGTCACTATGCTGGATATGGGAGAAGCAGGCAACACATGAACACACAGGTTTATCCTGGTAGTTTGTGTTTTTCACTGTATGAATTGACTATTTTTTTAAATCACTTGGACTTGATTTGGTTTACTGTGTTCTAGACAGAAGGTGATTCTAAAGATGATGTTACCTTTGAAAATGTTTCAATTACCACAGACCAGTGTTGAAGCCGTGTTCATCACATTTCATCAGTCACTGACTGGAAGACTTTCTGATGCCCTTGTGATCTGAGTTGGGATTTGTGCATTTACATCTGTCTGTCTGTCTGTCTCTTCAGGGAGTTCACGGCATGGGGGTTGACATGTCGGGTTTTGCTTTGATTTCATGAACTAGTCTTTTTCCTGCGTTACTTCTTTTGTCATTTTCAGTGCTGACTGTGTGTTCATGGATATTCTGTTCAGGGTTTTCTGTGTCACTTTTTTGTTATTAATATGAATGCAGTTATATATTGCTCGTAACTATGATATTCATTTCTTGTTTGTGTATCATTTGGTCTACAGTGTAATTCTAAAATATTGGGGGAAGTATATGCATTACTGTTTTGGTTTTGGAGAATTTTTCATGATACTGCGGTGTCTTTGTTCAGTAACTACATAACCTGTGTTTTGATTGTAGTAATGACAAGTTTGTACTTGGGTTTTGTTGCTTTTTTTTTGGGGGGGGGGGGGGGGGGGTTCATTCTAAAGAAAATGTTTTGTTTATTATTTTCATTATGAATACCTCTTATTGATTTTTTAACACACAGTCATGCTTACTGTTACGCAGAGTTTCTCTCTTTTTGTTTGTATGTTGAAAGCATTGTAACTCTGTGTGTGTGTGTGTGTGTGTGTGTGTGTGTGTGTGTGTGTGTGTGTGTGGTGTGTGTGTGCTGGGTTGAAACAGAGAGTGGTAACTTGAGTATAAATTGATTTTATTTCACAGCTTGGCTTCACTTATCTTCTTTTCTTGCAGTAGATTTATTCATTCATTTGTGATTTTTGTTTCATGTATGCTTGATTTGCTGATCTTTGCTTTAGTCTTTTTTTATCATACATTAACTGTTCTTCTTTCACTCGTAGTTTCTTCTTTTCTTTCTGTGTTGCTTTTTTGGTTGTTGTTTATTTCTCACTTTTTTTTTTCTCTTTTGCATGGAAAATATGAGAATTGTGGACAGTGTTTGTAAAGTGTCCTATGTATGAGTGGAATCTGTGGGTGTGGTGTTGTGGGCTGTGTGTTGTGACACAAAGTGTGCTGTTGTTTGGTGAAATCTGAGCTGACTGGACAGATGAGGAGTAGATGAGAGTTAGTGTGTGCCCCTCCCTCTGTACCCCTCTCCCCACCCACTATGCAGTTGTCCTCGCTTTTAGAGGGGGAAAAAACTGTGATCTGATAACTCATTTGTATGAGTTCATGTAAAGGTGTTCATACATTGTACGCACACATGCATGTGCACTTTTACACACGCACGCACGCACACACGCATACACACACACACACACACACACACACCCCAACACACACACACACACACACACACACACAGTTGTGCTTATTTCTCTTACCAAAGAAACAAAACCCATACCCAAATTTGTAACTGGTAATAATACTAAAGCCGCCGCTGTAGCCTAGTGGTTAGGGCGTTGGACTCGTAATCTAAAGGTTGCGAGTTCGATCCCAGCTTTCGGCTATGGCGTTGTGCCCTTGGAAAAGGCACTTTACGGCTATTTTCTCACCCCACCCAGGTGTAAAAGGGGTACCAACCTTGTGTTGGGGGTTAACCCTGCGATAGACTGGCGTCCTATCCAGGGGGAGTCTATGACTCTCAGTCGCTTAATGCCACAGAAACCGGGATAAGCACCGGCCTGATGAGCCTTAGGCTCGGGACAGACTTTAACTTAAAAAACTTTTTTTTTTAATAATACTAACATGTTAGTTAAAGTTAAAGTCTGTCCCGAGCCATAAGGCTCATCAGGCCGGTGCTTATCCCGGTTTCTGTGGCGTTAAGCGACTGAGAGTCATAGACTCCCCCCTGGATAGGACGCCAGTCTATCGCAAGGTTAACCCCCCAACACAAGGTTGGTACCCCTTTTACACCTGGGTGGGGTGAGAAAATAGCCGTAAAGTGCCTTTTCCAAGGGCACAACGCCATAGCAGAATAGCTGGGATCGAACCCGCAACCTTTAGATTACGAGTACAACGCCCTAACCACTAGGCCACAGCGGCGGCTAATACTAACATGTGTATGCTATATAAACTGTCTCTGTTGGTAATGTATTTGGATGTGTGTTTTATACTCACACAGGAACACACACATACCCACATGCCCCACTCTCTGTATGCATACATTGACAACGTGCACAACACCCTTACTCATGCAGACACATACGCACATATTTTATCAACTAAAGAAGAGTATGCTGTGATCAGTTTGTAAATCGTCGTCATCAAGGGGACAGGTGATGATATGAATTGGTCCTGATGTGGTACCTGTAACCCCCCCCCCCCCCTTTTTTTTTTTTGGTGGTTGTTGCTGTTATGTTAAACCAGGGAAAAAGAACCATAACAGCAATGGAAAATCTGTGTGTAAAGATGGACTTCTATTTATTGAAAGGGTGCATGTCATTGTCATGAATTGAGGACATCTGTGAGACATTGTGTGAGGAAGTGCTGGGTACACAGCTGTACAAAGTGGCTTCTGTAGGCTTCCCTTCTGTTGAAGACTTGGTTGACAGGGCATTCTGTGTGATACTTATTGTGCTGTGTTGTCCTGCAAAGATAAACGTTTGCTTGTGGAAGAAGTAGGCAGGGTGAATCTGTCAGAACTTCATCTGGCTTCAAGAGGAAGAAAGACAGATCAGCCTTTAGGGAAAGAGCAGAGAAGAGAGGACTGAACCTTCACACAGGCTGACTGTCACCAGAGTAGGCACAAGTTGCATCCTCTTCTTGTGGCATTCAGACTTATGGCTGAACTGGCAACAAGGCACATCTGAACTAAAAAGCACCTCAAACTGGAAGCTTTGAAATATTGAGCATTATTAGTTGATAAGTCATTCCTTTTATTTCCTGTCTTAATCTCATAGTTCATTGTGTTACTGAAACCTTCCATTTCATCGTGGTAGTTTTTTTGTCATTTTAAACAAAACATGAAGTGGAATGTTTGAAAATATCTTCAGAGCAGAGTGTATTTGCTTTTTATACTTTATGTGCACCGAGCTATAAAACGTGACCAATTTTACATACGTTCAATGGAACTAAACATGGTTCTTTCCATATTTACTCTGTAAGGAAAATACTGCAGGTATTCTGTGCAAAGAAAGACCACATTTTGCTCCCAACTAGGGCCTAGGCAGTCCCCAATCCAGCCTGACTTTTTTTTGGGGGGGGGGTTCAGTTTTCCATTCCCACATATGAATACTTCACTGTATCAGTGATGTCTGTGGTATCTCCATTGTTGTGAGTGTTTACAGATGATATGGTGATTGGTCCATTTGAAGATCTGTTTACGTCAGTCTACAAAAAGAAAGACAGGATGGAAGGAATGACTGTGTTACAAGATTCTGTGGCTTCTCCAAAAGTTTTTTCCTTTCGCATGTAGAGGGAAAGGGATGGAGGGGTGAATGGAAAAAACAGGTGAATTGGTAATGTTCCAGAATGGACAGAAAGCCTGGTACATAAACCCAGGCTGCAACTAGCAGAAATTGAAGCCTTTGGTGAATTCATTAAGTAAGTGATCTTCAGTGTGGTGTTCAGTAACCCCACATAAAGTAAAGGGAAAAAAGAAAACAGATGCTAGAGTGGTGTAGGTCTTTACCGTTGCAGGGTCATCATCAGTAAAAGCAGTTTGTTCAAACCATATCTATGAAAATTTAGCTTCTTTTTTTTTTTTTTTTTTTTTTTGGGGGGGGGGGAATCCACTTGTCCTCTCAGATACATTGCTAACCCTTCTCATACCTGTGCTGACTGAAGGAACCAACATTCACGGCGGTATCTGGGTAGTTGTGCCTGCCATACATGTCAACACACCTGTCCAGGACCAAAGACAGCAGTCCTGGTGATCTCCACTGTACTGTGTTTTGTTCTCAGCATAAGACTGCTCCGTTTTATTCTAACTTTTGAGGTCTTCAGTGAAGCAAAGTGCATCCGTTTCATGGAATGGAACTGTTCACATTTTTTTTCATTTTTGATGGCTATGCCATTATTGCATCTTTGTGTGTTCATCACTTTTTTCCTCTTTGCTGAGGGGGGAGCATATTTTGCATGCAGGGCAAACAGTTTGAACCCCAATAGTGCTTATTGAGAACAAACAATGTGACAGGTCAGTTAACTGATGTGTTCAACTTGCTTGTTTGTTTATCGCACTGTTCTCATTCCTGGGTATTTTAATTAGTAGGTTTTGTTTGGTGGTGGTTTGTTCTATATCAGAATGTTTTAAAAATTGAGAATGGGTTGAATATACAGAATCTCCAGTGCATGAAGAAAATTGTTGTCTGTGGCTTATGCTTATTGAACGCTGCATTGCTTATGCCCTTTCTGAATGTGGTCAGTATGCATTTTGTGAGGTAGTGCAATAAGCGTGGTGTGTAAGCTGTACATCCTAATTTGTTCAAGTCCAGAGTTACACTGTAAGGTTTTCTGTATCTCGTCGAATACATCAGTTAGGCCCCTGTTAATCTTTAGTCTTCTTCATTCTTCAACGTCAGGTTCACCATTTTCACTCATTTGACAGACAGCAGTAATTGTTGTTGGCGTTCAACAAAGAAGAATATGGGTTAAGGTTTCCTTCGTGATACAGTACTAGTCCTCATAATCAGCTGGCCTGTCAACAGTGTGGATAAATCATCATCATCAGCACATCCTGCCAGGCTTTTGGCAGGACACTGCTGATGTGTACATGTCAAGCTTGGATCCTGCTTGGGGGGGATGGAATGAATAGGTAATCAAACATATAAGGTAATCATGTATTAGAGTGTGTATGTATAAGTATCTATTTTTTGTTGCTTCTCTTAATTATGCCTTATCATTTTTGGGGAGGGGGGGGAGGGTGGAAATGGAACAGGTGGTTAAAATTTACTTTTCTCTCTCAATAAGTGCTTAAATTATAGCTTGTGAAATAGTGAGGAGACAGTGAAATGTTGCTTGTACCAACTTGCTGGATGTATGACAGAAAAGTAAGAAAGGTACTGCTGCACCTTGTACACAGTGGGAGGTCTTGTCAACATCACTGCATGTAAAGCAGTGATGACAGAGCCAGGTGCTGTAGTTTCCATGTATTTTACCTTGCTTTCTGACCCTGCAACACACTCGGCTCTTGACTGGCAGGCAAAGCTTTTTCATTCATTTATGCTTAAATGCTACTCGAGAAAGTTAACCCTAATAAACTCTGACTCACAGCTCAGTCAGTACTCTCTTTAGAGGAGAGAGACTCTGAGTCAGGTTCAGGAAAGCAGGCCACACCACACATGTTACTGTGCAGTCCGAGTATCAAGGTAAAGAAACAAGTAAAGACCAACACCAAGTGTCTAGCAGACAAAGTTCGTTTACTTTAATCTTCTTCAGCTAAAGATTGCATAGGCCAATGAGTGCTTCAAGTATGAGATTGAGTTGTATTGTGGTGACCCAAGTGTTCGGCTGTGGAACACTCATCAGCAAGCAGGTCTACACAACACAACAACAACCCAGAGCAGCATGTCACAGGGAGTTTGGTGTGTTAGTGGTGTGTGGCAGTCTGCAGTAGGAGCCCAGATGCAGCAGTGTGGGAGTGGAGCTGTGCTCCTATGGGGCCATAAGGCCGTCAGTCATTACCGCCACTAGTTGAGGTAAAGTAGTTCTCTGACCTCCAGTAGTAAGAATCATAAATACCGATATAGTTTAAGATCAAATTTATAGATTTCATTGTGTGGGACAAAAAAGCCTGTGACAGGTTGTTTTTTTTTCTTTTTTTAAGTGTGATAAATCTCATCACAAGAATGGCTTTACCATCATACCTTTGTCTTCATGTTTTCGAATTTAGGATGGCCTGACTGGATATTTGCAAACTGATGTAACCATACCTGCCATTGATTATATAGGAATAACTGAATTGTGTTTTACTGTTCTGCTTCAAGAACTGTGACAGAAGTGGTCTTGGCTGGGTATCGGCAAAACATTCCATGATCAGTGTTTCCCATTGATGCTAATTTGAGTATGACCCTGTGAACTAGTGTGTGTGTGTGTGTGTGTGTGTTGTCACCTACTCCCATCTGATGTCACTGGATACGCCAACTTTAAAGCAATAATACGAAAGCTGATGTGTACACTAGAACATGATTTCAGTCCTGTTGATCTCCACTGTTGTGTACTAGGGTGTATTTAAAATTCATGTATGCTGGAACACTGATCATTATCAGTTTTATGGTATCTTTTGTTTAGCCTTGCTGGAGTTATGTGTACATGTATCGATTTGTATTGCAAGATTCTGTGCACTGAAAAAAAAAAAAAATTGTTACAGTAGTCGCATTATGTTGTGTTTCACTTGTGCGAGTGTTTTTTCTATGGTATGCATGCATAGGAAAGCGTGTACACATGTGCGCAAACATGTGCTCATACAAACAAGAATACATATGCTCTCTCTCTCTCTCTCTCTCTCTCTCTCTCTCCAGATATTCTGTACCTCCTCATCTCATTTTCACTCCATTTTGTTTGATGAAATTTCAGAAAAGATAGAAAAGCTATGTCTGAGCAAATTTGTCAGATGGCAAGATCCGGATGAAGGGCACGAGTAGTAGCCACGTGTACTTGGTTGTCATAGTACAAAAGTCAGCACAGGATTTTTTAACATTAAAACAGAGACAAAAGAGAGAACAGGACAGTGAACAGCATTCTGATCCAGACAGCCTCTTGCTCAGGTTATGCGGAAAAAAAAGTCAAAGAAAAACAGCACGCATGGTTGAACTGTCAACATCACAGTTTAATATGGAAAAAATATATATTTATCTAGACATCACTCATGCACAAGTCTACTGTCTTTACAAAAGTCTATCAGTTTCTATCAACTGAATATCAAAAGGAAAGCGAACAGCCAACATTCATACAATTAAGCCAGGCATTAAGTGTGTATTGTAGCCAAGGAAATAGTGAATGGGTGGGTAATTAACTGAAAACCTTCATGAATACAAACATAAATATGGTATTGCATAGCATATGATGATTAAATTTCATATTTGATTAGAATATCATGTTAAAAATTTCTACAATTATGAAGAACTGAAAACTATTCTTTTGAAGAAACATCAACTTTTCCTATGGTTCACCCTTTGTGATGTAAAGCTGCAGTGTATTATTATGCCTGTTTCTTCAATCTGTCCTTGGAGACACCGCTGTCCATGAAATAAACCTGACAGTTTACAGAAACAAAAACGTGACATGATACTCTTTCAAAGTCCTTTTCCTATGCCGTTCAAATATCTTTGATCTCATGTTCTGCTATATCCTGTTTAATGAGGGATTGTGTTGTTTTTTTAAATCTGATCATGACTGATGTACAACAGCTGGTGAAAAAAGAAGCACAGGCAGAAAAGGGGAATACCCGTTGATAACTTACAACATCTACAATTAACATCTGATTTTTTTTAACAGTTTCACTAAAAGAAATAATTCCAAAGTGCACGCACAAAAGACTACAGCTGATATAGTGAGAAAATGTCTCTGGTTGACTGGCGATGAAACATGCTGGTAAGAAACCATTTCTTCAATCATAAAAATAATTGTTGATCAATTGTGAAGTCAAATTATGAAAAGGCACAAACAAAATCTCCAAAGCCATTCAGGCAGTAATCTGTCAGGACACCTGTGGAGTTTTGTGTGGCTCACTCAGGATTTGGGTTTTCCATACAGCACCCACCCACCCTGCCCCTTCCAGTTGTTTGTTGGTTAATTAAGGCACAGCCTCGTCTGCACTTTTCCTCCAAGTGTCAAATCTGCGTCGTGTTGTCTTCTCTCGCCTAAAGACCCCTCTTTCTTCCACACTCCAATGCCTGCAGTCAATAGCTGCTTCAAGACAGGACACTACAATGCAGGTACAAAACTTCGCTACATTATCTCAATCAGTTGTTACATTTCATTCAATATGAAAACAAAACAAATATGAGAAATTAATTGCAACACAAAGCATTATTGAAAGTAAGTATGATAGTATGTCTAAATAAAGTGTACAGAACCATTTGTGTTTTTAAAAAATACATTCATATACCCAAGGCAAACAGGCCAAACCTAAAAAGGTAAAAAAAATATAATAAAAAAAAAAAAAGAAAACAAAAAAAAAACCCAACAACAACAAATTTAGAAACTATTTATTACATTACAAAAACATTTCATTACTTAACGCCGCTCTCAAGTTGACACTCTGCTGCCTTTCTTGTCTAATATTGCAGATCAAGAAACCTGTTACTGCTATACAATTTTGGCAAATACACAGTCTATGGTCTTGGCAATCTGAGCTTGTTATGTCTAAAAATTTGTCACTGACATATTACAGTTAGTCTCCGGCTGATTTCTTACCTCTTGCAATAAAGAATTATAGACTTGTTCATACTATCACCAAAGTACCTAAAGAATCTGAGAGACCTGTACTGACTAATACAAGCTAACTACAGAATCACAGACTATGCATTCACTTACTAACACATGCTATCTAAACAGTCTACGCATAGGGCTCGCATACAATTGATGCAGATCACATTCCCATATTGTGTGCCATGTGGCATACTGTAAAACTCAAAGCGATGAATGCAGACTTGTTCATATTATGCAAACATATATGGACATAAGTGATATTAACACACTAAAAGCATAAAATTATGTACAATCCATGCAGATTTCCATATAAACCATGGTTCAGAAGAAGAAAAAAAGAGTACTGTTTAACACCTTTCAAGAACGATGTTTTAAAAAAAAATGTACTGGGGAAAGAAGTCCATTAAAAAAAACGTTAATATAGTTGTGTAACTAAAACTGACTAAACATACTCTGAAAACTGAAACATTTGCTAAAATGCCTGAGCTGAGGAGAGAGAGAGAGAGAGAACAAACTTCACCAAGACACTTGGACACTTCCTGGCTGCAGAGAAGACACCAGTTCTACCAACCCTGCTGGTACCATGTTTCACAGACTCACTGTTGTGACCCAAAAAGGAACAGTTAAAAACAAATCTGAAGTCCTGTTCACCAACACCTTCAGTCACACTCCACACCTAGTGACACTTCAGAATCTGAATCATGAAGATAGCAATAGTTAACATTCCTCACATAAAAAGAACACTCCACACCTAGTGTCACTTCAGAACTCCATCATGAAGATAGCAGATATCTAACATTCGCACATAAAAAGAACATACTCCACACCTAGTGTCACTTCAAATCTGAATCATGAAGATTGCAGATAGTTAACATTCCGCACATAAAAGAACATACTCCACACCTAAGTCACTCAGAACTCAACATGAGATAGCAGATATCTAACATTCCGCACATAAAAAGAAACATGTTATCAATTAAAAGAACAAAGATGCCTATGCCTATTTTGCCATTTCAACCCCCCCCCCCCCCCACAAAAACAAATGACATGAAGACTGACAAGCATGAACACAGATGGTTAGCTTTCCCTTTCCCTATATATATGCGTCTGTCTGTCTGTCTGTCACTGGTGGTTAGGTTAGTACTCTAGGCCACTCTCAACAGTGAAACACAAACTCTTCATTGCTCATTACTTCGAGGTAGGCATCGGCAGAAACAACAGTTCAGAGACGAGAAGATGACAGACCATGTGCTGTTGAAAAACCAGAAAGCAAGCCCTTAACTCCCCACCCCTATGTCCAGAAAGAGTCACTGGTAAACAGGCCTCAGATCCCAGATAGACTGCAGCACAAAAATGTCTGCATTCAGAGGAAGTAAAATACCAAGTTATTTACAAAAGTGGGATTCACAAGAGAGAGAGAGAGAGTCTGAAGTAAACGCCCATATCGCACAAATGAAGAAAAAAGATAATATTTCAAGAATTTGCGAGAGGAAAAACAACAACCCAAAGTGTTAGGAAGGAGTTCAGAGAATTCTACAAGGAACTTGCTGAAAACTACAAAAAGAAACAGTCACATTAATAAAACAATGCCATGATAAAAACATCTTAACAGCCAGAGGATGAAAGAAAAAAGTTGAAGTTAATCAACACACACGATGGTCTTGGGATTTTTTAGCACCACAATGAAAGAACATCTGCATCCGAACATGTGCACGCCACTATGTACAACCCAGTCATCCTTTTCTTCACCCTCCTAACTACTGGATGCTGTCTGCTGTCTTCTGCCCTGTGTGTGGCAATAATGAAGATCAATGATAACTACATCACCTTTCTTATTTTCTTGCGCTAGTAATCTCTTCTGTGTTTGTGTGTGTGTGTGTGTGTGTGTGTGCGTGTGTGTGTGTGATAGAAATTTTATCCCTTACAAAAGAAATTTTATCCCTTACAAACATTACCATATCATCTTTCAGATACTTACAAAAAATGCTAAAGAAATGATCAGTATTCAAAGAATTGATTCAAAAAGCAATAATCAATTAGATGCAAAATTATAGTTTTGACAATGACAAAAGTATTCTTAAAAAGTATTTACATGTAAATTCAGAAATGTTAGGTGAAACCAGCGAAGACCTAACGGCGAAAAATCCTGTCTGCCACTTAGTTCCAACTTATGTGTCACTCCCTTTGAGAACAAAATGAACCTTTTGCAAAGTTACACACTGGCACATGAAGCACATACAAATCAGCTGAGAGTGCTGAAGGTTAAGGTAGCACATTTTGACACCAACAGAATGTGACTTTACTTCACACACACCCACACACACACCCACACACCACACACTGTCCAGATCAACAGGGTTCTTTAACAACAGTCCACATCTCGTGGTACAGGACGTTACACACTCCTCAGCAGTTGTATTTTACACATCTGACAAAACATCCTACAACAATGTTTATTTATTCCACAGACACTGCTATAACAAATGTTGCTCCAGAAATAAACGACCAAAAATAATGATGAAACTAACCAGCGCACATCCAATGCATCAAAAACAAAAAAAACCCATGCAAAGAATTAGAAGACTCCATTGATGTACAAGTATAATTTAACCGGCAAAATCTAGATATTTTCAGCCTTTGATAATTTAAATTCAATTTATACACTGTGTCAGACTCTGCACATCCGTTCTGTGGAGGAGGACTGTTCATTACAGTCTGACAAGAATGTTAAGAGCTGAAGAATTGGCAGACACACACTGTTCACTGTTCACTGTGCTTTGCAAGCAACACAACAAAGTGTTGCCCACATTGATGCAAGGTTTCACAATGCTCATTCACTGAACCATAACTATCCAACTTTTACAATCCGTTGTTCACTGTACACTAATAAATAACTTTCAATCTTCGACATGAACAGCTGAAATATAAATCATCAGATCAAAATTGTCAACCAAACTTCAATGGAATTTACAGCATAATAAAGAACAAAGAGATAAAACTTGGTTTTCATCACATCTGCCTATCTTCACAGAGCAAGCCAGCACAAGCCTGGTGTTTATCTGGAAACATGTTGATATCTGAGCTCCAAACTAAGAAAACAAAATTCTTTACAAAATTTGTGCTTTTCTTCTAAACCAATGGCATTGGGATGGGGGAGAGAGCAGTGCACATTTTTTTTTTAATAAAACAATCAAAACTGAGCACGCAGACACACAACATGAACACAGTCAGCATACAGCTACTTCTTTGGCAGTCTCCTCTCCACTGTAGAGGAATAAAAAAAATTATGAAAAAAAGTTCCCCCCCCCAAAAAAAAGTGACTGTATGTCCTCTTGATAGTTAGAGAAATCCAAACCAGTCTAATAATAAAACAAAATGAATACAGACTATGCCTTATTTTGATAAACATACCAGCTTTCTTTCTTTGTTCACTTAGGTTTTTTCTCAGTCCTCTACATTCCTCTATTCCTCCACTCGAAAAAAAAAGAAAAGAAAAAAGGAGGACTCAATTTGTGTGCACAAAAAAAAGAGCAAAAATCAGAAACAAACCAAAAAGAACAGAAAGAAAGGACTGGCAGTTGAGTGTGCAGACGACACGCCCCGACGTGACCTCCTGAAGTGACCTGGCTGACCCTCTACGTGTACCAGGGTCGCTTCCTCATCCAGCGGATGGTGTAGCCGGAGTCCACGCGGATTTTGATGGAGGCGGCCTCAGCGCTGCGCACGGTCTCCTTGACGGCCTGCATCAGGTTCTGGGCATTGCCCACCAGCATCTCCGTCGCCTCCTGGTCCTCCTCCGAACCTGCACCACACACACCAACAGGGTCAGACACATAGAATCCACATCACTGCATCATCACATCATGGGTCAGACACATCAACACCACATCACCGGTCAGACACATAGACTCTCTCCACATCATGTGGGTCAGATACACAGATTCTCTCCACATATCAGGTGTCAGCCATTTGGAATCTCCACATCACGTGTCAGCCACATGCCCTCTCCACATCACTTGTGTCAAACACATTTACTCCACATAACCACTATACATTCTTAAATCAGCACATGAGTGTTGCTCTAAGGACACAACAAAAAAAACAATAGATAAATAATCACAAAAAAACATTGTTACTCTTTAAAAAAAAACACACCAAAAAACCCCCAACTTGTGGCTAATTTCACTATTCCTATGATCTGCTGACTGACCTATATATGCTTTGCTGACGGCAAGATCCTATAGCTTCCAATCATAGTAGGCTGGAGAAAAGGTCAGTAAAGCCCCTGTTCATTTGGGCTTATAAGCACATTATATTTTCTTACAATTCCATATAGTTATGTCACTCAGAAAATAAAAGCAAATTATGTTCTCCATCTCTTCCTAATTTTGCTTTGTTTTGTTTCTCTTAGCCACAAAAATTACTTTAAAAAATGAATGAACAAATATGTGAATACCAAAGTACCATCCCTGTACAAGAAAATATAAACATTTCCTTAATTCAACAACAACAAAACCTGGTATGACTAAGTCACACAGTAGAAACATCTCAATGTCAGTGTTACCTTATTTTTTCCAGCATCAACAGTAGAGATTCGTATTCTCTCTCTCTCTCTCCTCTCCCTCTCTCTCTCTCTCTCTCTCCTCTCTCTCTCTCTCTCTCTCTCTCCCCTCCCACACCCACACCCACACTCTCACACACACTTATACACACTGCTAATCAAAACCTTTCTTTGTAAGCCACAAAACTCACCACATCATGTCCTTTCACAGCTCTACTCACAATTCATTCAACTAGCTACGTTCCGGTCTGATATTTCTACTTTGATAACATGCACACTATCCAGTTAACAATGCAAACACTCAAAGAAACATCTACCATCTAAGTACAGTACTATTCTATGCCTACCTAGATTCATGCACAAATATGCGTGCTTTGTGTTTTTTTATATATATATATATATATATGTGTGTGTGTGTGTGTGTGTGTGTGTGTGTGTGTGTGTGTGTGTGTGTGTGTGTGTGTGTGTGTGTGTTGGCACCAGGATGTGTATGAATTGTAATAAAACCTCTCACCCACACCTGATTCACTTAGGAGTTTTTCTAGCAAGCCTTTGGTCCCATTACAAGATCCTGTTTAATTAAGATCTGTACAGTCTCTGCTTCCTGCCTCATGTAACAGACATACTGCCAATTACAAGATCCTGTTTAATTAAGATCTGTACAGTCTCTGCTTCCTGCCTCATGTAACAGACATACTGCCGGGCAAATCTCTGCTCATCTTGTTCATGGATGGTGTCTCCTTCAATGACTGCACTGTACACCACTTTCAGTCACAGTATTCTTCATTCCTCAACTACAGCTCCAAGGTTCACCAATGGTGAGATTTTTGCGATTGTAACCATTTCTCTTCGCCACCATTTAGGCAGCTGTATTCTGACTGTGGGGATGGTACCTGAAGTGGCATTACCTGGATCAGTTTAGGCTGTGTCCCATTCATCATAAAATATGTACCACACAACACAGTGGGTTTTTTTCTTGGGGGGGGGGGGGGGGGGGGGGGGGGGTATGAATAAAACCCAACAAGGATCCCGGCTGGTTAGAGAGTATTTTGCTGGTATGACCCTCTCAACATCTACAAAGCACGGTTTATGTCTTGTGAAGGAGGAAACGGATTCATGTCACTTCCAAATACACACCACCTTTACCAGTCCACTGACAACAGAAAAATCGAGAAAAATAGTATCTTGCAATTGGACCAAAAGCTTGTATGGAAAACATTCACTATGGTTCTGTAAAGATAAGGGGTTTCTTGTTTGTTTGTTTTTCACTCAACTAGCAGTGCTAAAAAATATCACTTGATTATTAATCATGTATAACTTCAAATCCATCTGTTTATGATACAGACTAGAATACAATGACGCTATGCACTAAACCTTGATTATATAAAATATGTCCAGAAAAAAAAGAAGGAAGAGGAAAAAAAAAAGCATAAAATGAGTGGAAAATGGATAAATACAGAGACAGACAAAAATGGACAAAAGGGTGCTTAGTGATTATGACAAGGTGATGGGGGGGGGGGGGAAGAGACAGGAATAGCGGACAGTAATTTGGGGAATAAAAAAAAGGGGGAGGGATTGGGGGGGTGGAGTGGAAGAGGTAACGTGAGTTGATGTAAAAATGATTTAAAACAAAATCAAACTACACAGATGGTGAGCTGTTGCTCAATGAACAAACTGACATTGGTAAAAGAGAGGAAAAAAAAAACAGCAAGAGAAAAACCCAGAAAGAAACAAATGGTAAAACAAGAAAGGAAAAAGGTGGACAGCCCAGCTAAAACAATTTCCAAATAGGAATAATCTGCAAAAACATTTGAAAGGGGGAGGGGGGGCAGAATCAAGGGGCATGTGATTATGAGGGAAGAAGGAAAACAAGTATACGAGAAACAATCTCAACAAAACAAAACAAACACTGATTCACAGCGGCAGTTTTATAAACCATGCATTTGATTGATTCACTTTTCAGATCAACACTGATTCTGTGTGTGTGCGTGTGTAGTGTGTGTGTGTGTGTGTGTGTGTGTGTGTGTGTGTGTGTGTGTGTGTGTGTGTGTGTGTGTGTGTGTGTGTGCATGTGTAGTGTGTGTGTGTGTGTGTGTGTGTGTGTGTGTGTGTGTGTGTGTGTTGTGTGTGCGCGTATGGTGTGGTGGTGTGTGTGAGTGTGTGTGTATGTGTGTGTGTGTGTGTGAGTAAATATGTGTGCATGTGTGCACATGCACAGACATGCACACACACACACATGTGCATGTCTTTTGGCGTCCCTGCAAGTGTGACATCTCTACACACATACACCTCTGCGTGTGAAACAATCTTGACAAACACCAGGTACAAGAACGGCAGGCAAAGATGAAGATACAACTCAGTAAAATCACGGTGAAGAGGTGGCGGGCTGAACTCTGGGTATGGAATAAACAACAACAAAACAATAACCATAAAAACAAAAAACAAACCCAACGCTGGCATCATCAACTTACTTGACTCTGGAAGCAAGGAAAAGCCAATGGCAGCAATGAAGAAGAAGAAGAAAAAAAAAGGTCAAATAAGCATTAATCATAAAACACCCCCCAAAAAGCACAGCGATTTACACACACAAATTTACATACACAGAGAGGCAATGACGATACTGTTTGTACAGCACATGAACAGAGCAGCCCAGTGTTTAAATGCTCAGCTTCCATACGTACACAGGCGCTCGTACTGAGTGAAAACTGTGAATGAATCAATCATGGAAAGAAAAAAAAACTAAACTTGGCTTCATGATTGTTAAAGCATTAGAGGTTGTTTCGTCAACTGAAAGGTGGAGGCCAAGTTAATGAATGAGTGGTGTGGAATGTGGGAGAGACAGAGACAGACAGACAGACAGACAGACAGACAGACAGACAGACAGACAGAGAGAGAGAGAGAGAGAGAGAGAGAGAGAGAGAGAGAGAGAGAGAGAGAGAGAGAGAGAGAGAGAGAGAGAGAGAGAGAGAGAGAGAAAAGGGTAAAATTGATTACAACTTTTTTTTCATAAATGAAATAAAGTGACAGTAAAAGGTCGTTCAACAAGATCACTCATCACCTCTTCTCTCTCTCTCTCTCTCTCTCTCTCCTCTCACTCTCCTTCCTCTCTCTCACTCATCATCTCTCCTCTCTCTCACTCTCTCTCCCCAAACACACACACCTTATCCTCAATATATAAGAATAAAATTAAATTAAATAAAACACACACAACACACAATAAAAACAACACACACATAAACACACACACACACACACACACACACACACACACACACACACACACACACACACACACACACACACAGCTTTCTCAAAGCTTATCAGACACTATTTTTCCTGCTGCTTCCTGCAGCCTAAGCATAATCTATTTAATACCTTCCTCCCTCCCATCCCCTCCACCATCCCCACCACTCTCCCAGTCTGTGTGCATGCAAATACACATGCTTCCAAACCGACAACAGCCATGGTCAGTCTCTTTTTTCACCTCAACACACACCACCCACATGTACACACACTGACTGCAGTTCATTGGACGATGAAAACTACATGCTTTTCTTGTCAATCTATATCAACAATCATGCAGTTTGGGTAAACTTTTAAAAAAGACTTTTCCTTTTTTTTTTAAAGATAGAAATGACGATTGTGGTTTATTGCTAGATTATCCAGAAAACCTAAACTCAATACTGGGAAAACTACAGTGTGTTTTGCTTGGTTCAGTACCAAGCTGTCCGTTGTATCACACATTAAAACCTGTTCCACCTTTGGGAAGAGTAGTCATTCTGTGTGCCAATGGGGAAAGTTGACAAAACTGACAAAACCGCATGCACACAGGGAATGGACGTAAACAAAACACAGGAGTGCTTATTCATTATCCCCAAACTGTATTCAGGTTAAACCACTTTGTTCTAAATGGCACATGATCCTTGCTAATCATTTCACGAACAGGAATATCTTGTACTTGATATCCCTCTCCTTCTAACACTGTCTTTCGAAACAATAGCACTATTTGTTTTACATATAATAAAGACAATATTCACAGCATGAAAGCTAATTCGAAATTCACACTGCACTATTTGTATTACTATTTCATATAATAAAGATAATATTCACAGCATGAAAGCTAATTCAAAATTCACACTTTGAAATCAACACCCTCTCTGAAAACTCAGCAGCCATACTTTAAAACCAATACCTACAATTAAAAACAACAAAAAAGAAGAAAAAAAAGGAAACCTATCCCATAGAGCCCACACTTCCACAATGCCACATCTTCAACTTAACACCAACGCTCCCATCTCCAGATGATACCAACACTCTGAGACATGACCCAACCCACCATGCTGGCCCCTTCCCCTTCACTTCACACACATGTACATCCTACACCTGGCCCCTTCCCCTTCACCATGTACATCCTACACCTGGCACCCTCCCCTTCACACATGTACATCCTACACCTGGCACCCTCCCCTTCACTTCACATGTACATCCTACACCTGGCACCCTCCCCTTCACTTCACATGTACATCCTACACCTGGCACCCTCCCCTCACTTCACACACATGTACATCCTACACCTGGCACCCTCCCTTCACTTCAATGTACATCCTACACCTGCACCCTCCCCTTCCTTCACTATGTACATCCTAACCTGGACCCCCCCCCTTCACTCACATGTACATCCTACACCTGGCACCCCCCCCCCTTCACTTCACATGTACATCCTACACCTGGCACCCTCCCCTTCACTTCACATGTACATCCTACACCTGCACCCCCTCACTCCATGTCATCTACACCTGGCACCCCCCCTTCACTTCACATGTACATCCTACACCTGGCACCCTCCCCCTTCACTCACATGTACATCCTACACCTGGCACCCTCCCCTTCACTTCACATGTACATCCTACACCTGGCACCCTCCCCTTCACTTCACACACATGTACATCCTACACCTGGCCCCTCCCCTCACTTCACACACATGTACATCCTACACCTGGCACCCTCCCCTTCACTACACACATGTACATCCTACACCTGGCACCCTCCCCTTCACCACACCATGTACATCCTACACCTGGCACCCTCCCCTTCACTTCACCACATGTACATCCTACACCTGGCACCCTCCCCTTCACTTACACATGTACATCCTACACCTGGCACCCTCCCCTTCACTTCACACACATGTACATCCTACACCTGGCACCCTCCCCTTCACTTCACACACATGTACATCCTACACCTGGCACCCTCCCCTTCACTTCACACACATGTACATCCTACACCTGGCACCCTCCCCTTCACATTCACATGTACATCCTACACCTGGCACCCCCTCCCACTCCCCCCCCCTTCACACACAGTACATCCTACACCTGGCACCCTCCCCTTCACACACATGTACATCCTACACCTGGCACCCTCCCCTTCACTTCACACACATGTACATCCTACACCTGGCACCCTCCCCTTCACTTCACATGTACATCCTACACCTGGCAACCCCCCCTTCACACACATTACATCCTACACCTGGCACCCTCCCCTTCACTTCACATGTACATCCTACACCTGCACCCTCCCTTCACTTCACACACATGTACATCCTACACCTGGCACCCCCCCTCACTTCACATGTACATCCTACACCTGGCACCCCCCCTTCACTTACACATGTACATCCTACACCTGGCACCCTCCCCTTCCTTCACACACATGTAACATCCTACACCTGCACCCTCCCCTTCACACACATGTACATCCTACACCTGCACCCTCCTTCACTTCACAACATGTACATCCACAACCTGGCACCTCCCTTCACTCTCACATGTACATCCTACAGCTGGTAAACTTAAAAAAAAAACTTCCACCGCTGACTTTGCTTGTCCTGAAGACGTCCAAGCACTTTGTCACTGACTACATCATGTCATAGTCATAATACACCTCCTCCTGCCACAGTAAAACACCTGATCTACACTCTGTCAACTTCTGTCATCTCCTTCATCAAAAACCACAGTCCATACCACCCCTCAGTATTTTTTAAAGTTGAGATATGTACACACACCCCAGAGTAAAGTTCCCTTCAAAAAGAAAAATAGAAACAGAACCAAAAAAATATCCACAAAGGGGAGGGGTGGGGCTGAAAAGAGTGCCATCCATCATTAGTGGTGACTGACGCCAGTGTCAGATGCATCATGAGGTACATCATACACTACGCCTGTTAACACCAACACTGGCAGGTACTGAACTGCTTTAGTAAATGTACAACAGACAGGAAACCCCCAGGCAAAAATTAGTCATTTTAATCCCCCTTTCTTTCAATTTTTTTTACAAAAACAACCATCAAAAAAGGGACACTAAAAGCTGTGTACACAGGAGAGGACAAGTTGGGACAGGGTTAAAAGGGACGTCAGTGGAGGCAGGCAGGCAGCAGCAGCCCTCCCAGGCTGAAGTCACACCAATGCAACATCAATGTTATCACACAGGCAGCAGCAAAGCCCCTTGAAGGGAAGAACCATTACCACAAGCAATTTCACTGCCGTCTGGAGCTGGGATGGTTCTGAATAGGCACCATGAGTCACGTCAATGACACAATGATAATTATGAACACATATCATCTTATACCATGAGTCACGTCAATGACACAGTGATAATTATGACACATATCATCTTAACCATGATCACGTCATGACACATGATAATATACACATCATCATACCTGAGTCACGTCAATGCACAGTGATAATTATGAACACATATCATCTTAGTGCTAACAATGTCATCATGAATAAACTCATGAATCATACTCATCACTACAAGTAAGTCACACATGAAATCTGAATCAGCAATGGTGTGCTGGCACCACTGACTTCTCACGACACACAACACACAGACAGCATTCATCGCGTGTTGTGTGCACATGCGCACAACACACACACACCACACACACACACACACACACACACACACATGACACTACAGTCTTATATGGCACAACAAATACAGCTCAATACTGCTTTCAAATCCTAGAAAGTGACAAACACACTCATGGATGAGAAAGTTCTCTCCACATTAACCAATGCCTGGTGTACCTCCCCCCTACAAGACAGTTCTCTGCTCATTCTGGTGTACCTCCCCCTACAAGACAGTTCTCTCCACATTAACCAATGCCTGGTGTACCTCCCCCCTACAAGACAGTTCTCTGCACATACCAATCCTGGTGTACCTCCCCCCCCCCCCCCCCACAAGAAAGTTCTCTCCACATTAACCAATGCCTGGTGTACCTCCCCCCCCCCCCCCACAAGAAAGTTCTCTCTCCACATTAACCAATGCCTGTGTACCTCCCCCCCCCCCCACAAGACAGTTCTCTCCACATTAACCAATGCCTGGTGTACCCCCCCCCCCCCCCACAAGAACAGTTCTCTCCACATTAACCAATGCCTGGTGTACCTCCCCCCCCCCCCCACAAGACAGTTCTCTCCACATTAACCAATGCCTGGTGTACCTCCCCCCCCCCCCCACAAGACAGTTCTCTCCACATTAACCAATGCCTGGTGTACCTCCCCCCCCCCCCCCACAAGAACAGTTCTCTCCACATTAACCAATGCCTGGTGTACCTCCCCCCCCCCCCCCCACAAGACAGTTCTCTCCACATTAACCAATGCCTGGTGTACCTCCCCCCCCCCCCACAAGACAGTTCTCTCCACATTAACCAATGCCTGGTGTACCTCCCCCCCCCCCCCCACAAGACAGTTCTCTCACATTAACCAATGCCTGGTGTACCTCCCCCCCCCCCCCCCACAAGACAGTTCTCTCCACATTAACCAATGCCTGGTGTACCTCCCCCCCCCCCCCCCCCCACAAAGACAGTTCTCTCCACATTAACCAATGCCTGGTGTACCTCCCCCACACAAGACAGTTCTCTCCACATTAACCAATGCCTGGTGTACCCCCCCACACAAGACAGTTCTCTCCACATTAACCAATGCCTGGTGTACCTCCCCCACACAAGACAGTTCTCTCCACATTAACCAATGCCTGGTGTACCTCCCCCCCCCCACAAGACAGTTCTCTCCACATTAACCAATGCCTGGTGTACCTCCCCCACACAAGACAGTTCTCTCCACATTAACCAATGCCTGGTGTACCTCCCCCCCCCCCACACAAGACAGTTCTCTCCACATTAACCAATGCCTGGTGTACCTCCCCCCCCCACACAAGACAGTTCTCTCCACATTAACCAATGCCTGGTGTACCTCCCCCCACAAGACAGTTCTCTCCACATTAACCAATGCCTGGTGTACCTCCCCCCCCCCCCCCCCACACAAGAAAGTTCTCTCCACATTAACCAATGCCTGGTGTACCTCCCCCCCCCCCCCCCCCACAAGACAGTTCTCTCCACATTAACCAATGCCTGGTGAGACTCTCCTGACACAAGTGTTCGTTCTCTATCAAAGGACCTGACCTTCCCTTTGTCAAGTGCTGTGTTACAAAGTCCCCTCTCCCACTGACTTGACAAAACCTCAGCTTGTCTCAAGCTTCTTGGGATGCCAGTAAGGGCGGGGACTGGATGTAAAAAAGCACACGTGCTTATTCATTATCCTCAAAATAAAAGAATTGCTTGCCTTGCCTTGCCTTGCCTTGCCTTGCCTTGCTTGCCTTGCCTTGCTAGTATGGCCCATTTTGCCAGTGTGTATCTCATTCCCCCCTCTGCTTGTGGCCTGTTGTTCATTTGTTTTCCCTTTTCTCTGTTCATTTGTACCCCTTTGTTCACCTGTATTCCCATTTCTCTGTTCAGTTGTACCCTTTGTTCACCTGTATTCCCATTTCTCTGTCAGTTGTACCCTTGTTCACCTGTATTCCCATTTCTCTGTCAGTTGTACCCTTGTTCATTTGTATTCCATTTCTCTCTTCAGGTATACCCTTTGTTCACCTGAATTCCATTTCTCTGTTCAGTTGTATCCCGTTTCTGTTTCATTGTAACCGACTTCCTTGCTCACCTGCATTCAGATTTCTAAGTTGTTTATTTTATACCTGCTTCTCCTTTCCTTCCTGTCCCTTTGTTTCCCAGATGATGTCTATAACACTGACATTATTCTTGTGTCAACATCTGTCTGAAACACTTCTAGTTCAAAGGAACCTAAAGCAACACAAACAAAAACCAGAAGGTGGGTGAGGGGTAAAGGAACTGAACCATCAACACTAAACAACAAAAACAAACAAATGAATGTTCAATAACCAAAAAGTGTTAAACAAAATCAAATGAACTGTTCAATAGGCATAAAAACTCAAATAAATCAAAGAAACAATAACATAACGATATCTTTTAAACCTTCAAGTGTCAAGAATAGTTTTAGAACTAGTGAGTGTCTGAATCATGGACTCAGCTTCAGTAACAGTGTACAGGATCACTGCAGTCACCACTGACTGAAGCAAGTTCACACCCTGCATACCTTACGTGGAATGAAATTACCACCAGAAACATTCATGTTTACCTAAATCTTAAAGGTTGCTTTGTTTTTTATCTGATTAGAGTTAACATTTGGTACATTTTGGTTAGAAATGTCATCATCTACTTTATTCCAACTGTAAAGAGCTAACATCTGGTACATTTTGATTGAACAAGTTGAGATCTGGATTACATACATACATATATATTGCTACACAGTTAAAAAAAAAAAAAATTGATACAAGAAAACAGTGATGAGAAAAATACATCATATTTAGTTGTCTTGAATATAGAAATAGTCAGGAGGTTTGATGGATCTCTAGCAAGTCAGCATGCTCCTGTTTTACTTTCCACATCATCAGCCACTTTCCAATCCAATCCAATCCACAAGCATGTCACAAGGCCAGTCACAAGGACCTCAACCAATCAACAAGCATGGAACATGCTGGCTTCTGGCATGTGCCAATCAGCAAACTTGTAAGATGGGGGAACGGATCACCCTTGACCAATCCACAAACACCAAACAAATGTGCATTTACCAACTGCAATTTCACTGCCATCAGGGCTGGAACGGGCTCTGTCAGCCAATCAGAGTGAACATATTAATTAGAGAAGGAAGGAATGACAGCACTTCACTCTCTCCTCCAGTACAGCAGGGCACAATGAAGACGGCAGAGTGAACAGTGCAGAATGCCGTGTTCATCATAACTGGGGTGGAGGAGGAATGAACTGACAGAGGATGAACTGACAGAACTGACAGAGGATGAACTGACAGAGGATGAACTGACAGAGGATGAACTGACAGAGGATGAACTGACAGAGGATGAACTGACAGAGGATGAACTGACAGAACTGACAGAGGATGAACTGACAGAGGATGAACTGACAGAGGATGAACTGACAGAGGATGAACTGACAGAGGATGAACTGACAGAACTGACAGAGGATGAACTGACAGAGGATGAACTGACAGAGGATGAAACTGACAGAGGATGAACTGACAGAGGATGAACTGACAGAGGATGAACTGACAGAACTGACAGAGGATGAACTGACAGAGGATGACAGAGGATGAACTGCAGAGGATGAACTGGCAGAGGATGAACTGACAGAGGATGAACTCGACAGAGGATGAACTGACAGAGGATGAACTGACAGAGGAGAACTGACAGAGATGAATGACAGAACTGACAGAGGATGAACTGACGAGAGAACTGACATGAACTGACAGAGAGAATAAGAACTGGACGAGATGAACTGACAGAGGATGAACTGCAGAGGAATGAACTGACAGAGGATGAACTGACAGAGGATGAACTACAGATGACAGAGGATGAACTGACAGAGGATGAATACAGATGACAGAATGAAACACTGCACACTTCAGAGCTCAACTAAATATGTGGATGAGTCATAGATGTGAAACATCTTGGATTATTCTATGATCAGACGAACTTCAGATGTGAAATATCTGAGATTATCCAATGATCAGATGAACTGCAGATGTGAAATATCTGGGATTATTCTATGATCAGACGAACTTCAGATGTGAAATATCTGAGATTATCCAATGATCAGATGAACTGCAAATCTGAAAATCTTGGATCTTCATGTAATCATGCAATCCAGAATTGCAGACATAAAAGTCTTGGACGATTATTGAATTCGATGAACTATGGCGTCACATTCCTCAATGATGTGAAGAAAGAATGAACAGTGAGTGTTGAACATGGAGTGAAAATCACTGAGCAGGCAAGGGAAGTCGACATTTTCTGCCAGTCAAACACACAGACCTCCAGTCATCACTTTCTGCTGATCCCAAATCCTGTTATCTGACACTATGGTATCATGCACCAACACATGTACCCCTTCTGTCTACTCTTTGCTTTACTTTGAAAGCCATTTATCTCATTCTGAAGCAAGCACAGAAAAGGTTTTTTTTCAATTCTAAGCACTCCCCCCAAAATATAGTCATTATAGAAGACGGGGATAGAATACAAAACTTTTGTAATAGTTGAAAATCCAGTTCAAAGATTTAAACATGGGCAGCACCAAAAAGAAAAAGAAAATACAATTACTGGAAGTGATCTATGATAGGCTATTAAAATCATTATTTGGAAACAAGGAACTGGAAAAACATGGGGTTCCCTTTTTCATCATTAAAATGTTGCTTTAGAAAAATGGCCTGAGACAATATGAGAGAACTTTTATTGCTGTTGGTACAGAGGTTTAAAATAACAAACTTTTATCACAATAAAGAACAAATTTCAACCAAACAATCAGGGTAGAAAACTCAGGTTTAAATAAAAGATTTAAAAAAGTAATAATAAAAAAAAAACCAAAACAGAAACTGGGAGGAAAAAGAAAGAAAACAAAACAAACGAACAAACCTGAAAACAGGCAGAAAATAAATGAATGAAGTAACATCTGACCAAAAACAAAAGAAACCAAAAACAAAAAGCTGATACCACTGCCCTGTTCAGTATGCATCCCTGATTTTACAACGCATCTGAAAATGTACATTACTTTTACCACATGATTCTGAAAAAACAACAACACAGAACAGCTTGTCATATCAAACATACTTGTTCATACATAACAATAAGCACCATTTTGGTACTAATCTTATCTTAATACTACAGAGTTTAAGATAGATAACAAAACCACAAAAACTCTTTTACACACTTACAACCACAAACAAACACAGCAAAAAAAAAAAAAAAAAAAGATCAAAATATAAACATTCACAGCAAAATTCTCCACTATATCAGGTCTCCTGTAAACATAAGTTGTGCACAACTGCTTCTTAGGTGAGCGCTCACACACACACACACACACACACACACACACACACACACACACACACACACACACACACACACACACATTCATTCAAAGATTCACACACACATTGTAGTATACATAACTACCACTGCAGTTAACAAAATTAAAAAACGCAGATAAAATTAATTTTTAAAAAAGACAGGTAACATAAATCTACCACTACCAGTATAATACTACAAACAAGCGGCCTGCAAAAAACCCTGTGTAAATAGCAGATGGACAGTATACAATAAGGTGTAGAAGACCCGCCTCCCCCCCCCCCGTTTTGTGTCTCACCTTGAGCGCCCAGCATGGTGGCTTTGACAGTGGACAGGATCTTCAGCTGTGTGCCAATGGTGGGGATTCTCTCACACACGTTCAGCAGGTTCTGCCCACACACACAGCCATCGTCAGTCATGTTGTTGCTGTTTTAATGTTTTAATTATGCTGTTGTTGTTGTTGTTGCTGTTGTTGTTATTGCTGTTATTGTTTTTAATTATGCTGCTGTTGTTGTTGCTGCTATTGTTTTTAATAATGCTGTTGTTGTTGCTGCTGTTGTTGTAATTGCTGTTATTGTTTTTAATGATGCTGCTGTTGTTGTTGCTGTTATTATTTTTATTGATGCTGCTGTTGTTGTTGTTAATGTTTTTATTGATGCTGTTTTTGTTTTTATTGACATTGTTGTTGTTGTTTTTACTGATGTCGTTGTTCTTGATCTTGTTATTATTGCTGTTGTTGTTGTTGTTGGGTGTACCCCAGCTCAACACCCTGACGGTCACCCAGAATATGCATTCTGGCTTTCCTCTTCACATGTACAGATCACTGTGAGAATGTTTAATTAACACACACACTGGATCTGTGAGACTGTTTAATTAATACACACACACTGGATCAGAAGTCTGCTTGTATGGCTTTTCTGAAGCATCTCACCATACAGGCAGCCGTACTCCAACTTCAGAAGATTAAGAAATGAATAAAAGGACCCCCCCCCCCCCAAAAAAAAAAAGTATATCCTCAATAAAAAAAAAAATAAAAATAATCATAATAAATTAAAAAATAAGTAGATAAATAATAAATAAATCAATCAATCAATCTTTAAAAAATAAATGTTTAAAAAAGGCAAAGGGATCTCACCGTCCTCATCTTCCTGTCTGTGCACTCAGCCGCCAGTTTCTTGGCCAGTCTTGTCACTTCCTCTGAGGCTTCAGCGATGCCTTTGGCTGTGGCGATCAGGTCTTTCTTCGTGCCCCCCTCCCCTCTGTCAGCAAACACAGCACACTGTACACTCTATGGGGGACACCATAGCCTAGTGGTCACAACATTGTGCTTGCAATTCGACAACCCAGGTTCGATTCCAATTCGAGGGGATTTTTTCCCCTGGAGTTAACATCACTGCAGACTTCACTCTCCCCACAAGTCCTTCGGATGAGACTTTAAACTGAGGCCCCGTGTGTGAACCCACGCAGAACATCTTGCACACGTTAGTTCCACTTTTTATAAGAGTAGGCCATCATGTGCTGGTGGGAACAGATGACAAGATTTACAAAACTGCATACACACGGGAACTGGATGTAAAAAAGCACATGCGTGCTTATTCCATTATCGTTGATATAAAAGAATAAATAAAATACATAACAGTCCTGTATGTTTGTACAGGTCCTAGTATAGTCACAGTAGCAGTTTTTCTTTCTGTTTGAAATCAAGGCTGCTGACCCCTGAAGCATCATATCACTGTAGCAGTACCCCCTGTTGGTTTGCATATTTGCTTGCTGGGGAAAGTTGCTTCATCTGGTCAATTTTTCCAGGAGGCAACTCTTGTCTGTGGCAGATTGCAGTGTTGCAATGCGCTGAACGCTTTCTGCATGACATGGGGCCTTTGTGTTTATCATCTCATCTCACCGTCTTCAGACCACCTGTATGCTTACACTTGGGCAGAATTGGGGCCAAAAGCTTTCAACTCTGGCATTAATCTTTCAGAAAGCATTAAATCACTGTATCATTAAAACAAACAAAATAAAAACAATAACCCATCCATTCCATAGCAAAAAGAGAGGTGTCCCTATTTCTTGAAGAAATCTGTTGTGAAGGTATCATTAAAGTTGTTTTTTTTTAAGCCAATGAAACAAAACAAAAAACAAACAAAAACACTAAAAAAAAAAAAAAAAATTAAATATTCAAAAAACACACACACACACACAAACAAACAAAGAGATAAAAGGCAGATGTATCAGCTGTGTGGCTCTTGCTATCTGTAAAAATGTGTAAGCATAGAATTCAGATCATGGGGACAGACAATGGACAGCGGTTTACATGAATCAATCAAATCAACTTGACCAAGTCATATGTATGTGAGTGAGTGAGTGAGTGAGTGAGTGAGTGAGTGAGTGAGTGAGTGAGTGAAGTGAGAGAGTGAGAGAGTGTGAGAGTGTGAGAGTGTGAGTGTGTGTGCACGCGTGCGCGTGTGTGTATGTGTCTATGCCTGCATGCCTGTGTGTGCATGTGCATGCACACCAGTGTATCTTTCTCTCTGTCCCTCAGTCCCTCACCTGACCAGCTGGCTGAGTTTGGCCATCAGCAGGGCCATGCGTTTGGCGGCGGCGATGATTTCGTTGTCTTTGCTGGACCACTGCTTCGTCTCCATGTGCAGGGCATGGGCCGCCATCTGTGCACAACACAACAACACATAAACACATGTACACATATACACATGTATACACATGTACACTGTACAATCAATGTCAGCATGATTATGCTCTTTAAAACAACACGTGAATGTATACAATCAATTTCATATTATGCTCCTAAAAACAACACTTGAATGTATACAATCAATGTCAGTATATACTCCTAAAAACAACACTTCAACGCAAACTTCCCATCTTTAGTGCGATTCTAATCTCACAGTGATTCCCAGGTGGGGTGAGTGATACAATGTGTGACTGCAGACAGACTGCTGTTTCATCCTGACCCTCAAAGCAGTGCCTGTATCCCTCACGCCTGCTTAACACCTCTACAGGGATAATCATGTTCTGAAAAGCTGTGAAGGAAACAGGTCTATCACACACTATGATGATGGAACACTTCTCTGGATTCACATATATATAATATAATATAATAATTCATCATCCTCAGTAGGGTGGCTGTGTGTGGTGGGATCAGGATAAGTGGGGTGGGAGGAGGAACAGTTGTATGTTATGACTTGTTTTTTAATGAAAGTGCAGGTTCCCTCCCCCTCCCCCCCTAAAGTGAAATAATAAATATTAACAAAAGAGAAAAAACTACACATGCATGCTTATGTGCATGCACCTACCCATGACCTACCCACAGACAGACAGAACAACAACAGCACACACACACACACACAAACACACACACACACACACAAACACACACACACTCACACACATTCTCTAAAACATACACACACACAAGATCCACATCAAAGGATACTACATAGACACTGTTACACTCAAAAGAGAAGACCAAATTCAGGATACAGTTACAGAAGTGTGAATGCGCTGCTAAAACATCAAAATAGAGGACACTCTTCCACAGACACACACTACGTACTACTCATTTCATGCTTAGTGTCCATGCATTTTCTATAACCTTACAGTGTTTTTTGTGTACACACACACACACCACACACACACACACACACACACACACACACACACACACACACACACACACACAACCAAAATCATCATCAAAGTGACATACACAATAAAACCAAAAAAGGTTTTGATTTATATGTATATCTTCGCACACCGTGGTACAACACTATCAATGTCACTACAAAAACCAGATGAACAGCAAGCTCAGAGCTCACATGGTACACCATGCTCTTTCTATGATAATACATGTGTTAAAAGTAAACAGCCTTACACAGCAGCCATTCACTTACTACACACCAACACACAACATGATACAGATGGTCTGTTTAAGGGGCAACATCCACTCCACATGAGCAAACACAGTGTTCACTGGCAAGTGGTCTTCACCTTTTCCCATGGTACCACATAGGGTAACCTATAGGGTAACCCACCATAGGTAACCCACCATAGGGTAACCCACCATAGGGTAACCCCCATAGGTAACCCACCATAGGGTAACCCACATAGGGTACCCACCATAGGGTAACCCACCATAGGGTAACCCACTATAGGGTAACCCACTATAGGGTAACCCACTACAGGGTACCCACCATAGGGTAACCCACAAGGGTAACCCATAGGGTAACCCACCATAGGGTAACCCACCATAGGGTAACCCACCATAGGGTAACCCACCATAGGGTAACCCACCATAGGGAACCCCCATAGGTAACCCACCATAGGTAACCATAGGGTAACCCACCATAGGGTAACCCACCATAGGGTAACCCACCATAGGGTAACCCACCATAGGTAACCCCTAGGGTAACCCACCATAGGGTAACCCACTATAGGGTAACCCACCATAGGGTAACCCACTATAGGGTAACCCACTATAGGTACCCATAGGGTAACCCACTATAGGGTAACCCACCATAGGTACCTACCATAGGGTAACCCACCATAGGTAACCACCAAGGGTAACCCACCATAGGGTAACCCACATAGGGTAACCCACCATAGGGTACCCACATAGGTAACCCACATAGGGTAACCCACCATAGGGTAACCCACATAGGGTAACCCACTATAGGGTAACCCACTATAGGGTAACCCACTATAGGGTAACCCACCATAGGGTAACCCACCATAGGGTAACCCACATAGGGTAACCCACTATAGGGTAACCCACCATAGGGTAACCCACCATAGGTAACCCTTCCCTTCCTATCACCCACTTCGGGGTTACAGAAGCACTTTAGCATACAAATGTGCACATGTACTGGGAAAGAGCGGTTCTGTCCCTTAATGTAGGGATAGTGTTAATTCACAACCTAAGAGGATCTTGTAGGGATAGTGTTAATTCACAACCTAAGAGGATCTTGTAGGGATAGCAGTTTAACTCTGACCATTCTACATCAGATAAAACTGCACTGCAGGTTCTGTGAGTGAGTGAGGCAGACAGACAGACCAACCCTGAGTGACTACGGCCATGACTGCTGCAGTTGGGACCACCTGTATGTGGGGGTACCCACACCTCACCCAAGATAACACATGCACG
>CM060337.1:1288971-1308971 GCA_030674155.1 Stramonita haemastoma
AACACTTTTCAAACTTCTTTTCACTCACACATATAAAACCAGGCTTGCTGAGCAAACACAGTGCTAGCTTTCTTTCTTTTTCTGCTTTGGTACATTCACTGAACCCAAGAAAGAGATGGTTTATACATAATAATCATAGCAATCAGGTCAAAACATTGTAGTCAACAGTACATTTTTTTTAATTAGAGTACAATATCATGTTAGTTTCATAAAGCACAAACTCTGAAACAGAAGTTAAATAAATTGGATAAATAATAAACTTGCACATAACAAAATCAGAACAGCAAAAGATGTCAGCAATAATGATAACTCAGAATAAAGTCTCAACCAAATCCTACAGTCTTCTGTGCAAAATCAGTGTTCGTTTTAATGGAGTTGAGCAAGACAGGACAGACGCTACACTACATCCTCCATACAATGCAGTTAGGTGCCTGCCTCAGGGAGTCAGGTTGGTTTGTTATTGGTCAGATCCTGCTGTGACACATTGTCAGGTTTGTTATTGGTCAGATCCTGCTGTGAACAAAGTCAGGTTTGTTATTGGTCAGATCCTGCTGTGACACATTGTCAGGTTTGTTATTGGTCAGATCCTGCTGTGACACAAAGTCAGGTTTGTTATTGGTCAGATCCTGCTGTGACACATTGTCAGGTTTGTTATTGGTCAGATCCTGCTGTGACACATTGTCAGGTTTGTTATTGGTCAGATCCTGCTGTGACACAAAGTCAGGTTTGTTATTGGTCAGATCCTGCTGTGACACATTGTCAGGTTTGTTATTGGTCAGATCCTGCTGTAACACATTGTCAGGTTTGCTATTGGTCAGATCCTGCTGTGACACATTGTCAGATTTGTTATTGGTCAGATCCTGTTGTGACACACTGTCAGGTTTGTTATTGGTCAGATCCTGTTGTGACACATTGTCAGGTTTGTTATTGGTCAGATCCTGCTGTGACACATTGTCAGGTTTGTTATTGGTCAGATCCTGCTGTGACACAAAGTCAGGTTTGTTATTGGTCAGATCCTGCTGTGACACAAAGTCAGGTTTGTTATTGGTCAGATCCTGCTGTGACACAAAGTCAGGTTTGTTATTGGTCAGATCCTGCTGTGACACATTGTCAGGTTTGTTATTGGTCAGATCCTGCTGTGACACATTGTCAGGTTTGTTATTGGTCAGATCCTGCAGGTAATACATTGTCAGGTTGGTTATTAGTCAGATCCTGCAGGTAATACATTGTCAGGTTTGTTATTAGTCAGATCCTGCTGTGACACATTGTCAGGTTGGTTTGTTATTGGTCAGATCCTGCTGTGACACATTGTCAGGTTTGTTATTGGTCAGATCTTACAGGTGACACATTGTCAGGTTTGTTATTGGTCAGATCTTACAGGTGACACATTGTCAGGTTTGTTATTGGTCAGATCTTACAGGCGACACATTGTCAGGTTTGTTATTGGTCAGATCTTACAGGTGATTCATTGTCAGGCTTGTTATTGGTCAGATCTTACAGGTGACACATTGTCAGGTTGGTTTGTTATTGGTCAGATCCTGGTGTGACACATTGTCAGGTTTGTTTGTTATTGGTCAGATCTTACAGGCGACACATTGTCAGGTTTGTTTGTTATTGGTCAGATCTTACAGGTGACACATTGTCAGGTTGGTTTGTTTAGTGCCAAAGCATGCCTGGAATGGAGAAAAGGTCACCAGGGTGATGGTGTATAAATATATATATTGGAAAACACATCTCTGACAACATTGTCACCCCTAACTGGAGATTAGAGCCTAATAAAAATAAAAAAATAAAAATAACTTAATGGGAACAATTTTTTTTTTAATTCCAAAAGAGAATGAAACACCTGAATAAATCATAAAAACAAGTCAACAAATAATTTACTCATTAGATAAACTTTTATTATTTACTTGTGCCTGTGATATTTTTCTCTTAAAATCCCTGTTTTCTTTATGGTTAACTCTCCCCACCAAAATGCTTTTTCATACATGGGATACAAACTTACATATTTATTTACAAGTGGGGGGGGGAGGGGAGAGAAAAATAAAAAAGGAAAAGGGAAAATGTTGAAAGCAAGAAAATTGGGAAAATGACAATACAGCAGGGCAGAATACACTTCTTTCTTTTCCTTTTAAAGCATTTAATAAGATAAAATAAAAAAATAAATATCAGCTTTAAAAGATTCCCCTCCCCCCTTCTTTTGAAGCAAATATTAAAACGATAAAAGGCGAGTTATTCCATTTTCTTTCAGAAGAGAGATTCTTTTTCACATTTTCCATTAATTAAACACACACGAAAGGCAGATTGATGAATAAGCAAGGCATTATCCAAGATGGAAAAATGAACATTCACAACAATTTAAACAACATCTTTTAAATCAAATATTCAGAAGACAAAACATAAAACTGACAGAGCATACTGTTACAGTATTACTTCTTTTTTATATATGGAAAGTGGATTGGGGTGGAGGAGGGGGGGAGAGGGAGGTCAAATTTTATCTCAGATGACTCGAATAATTTTCATGACTAGTGACTGTAGAAACAGGAAAGGCAATTCCCTACTCCCAGCCCACCCCAGAAAAAAAAAGAAGAAAAAAGCTGGTGAATATACAACAGTAAAATAAAGGGCAGCAAGAGAAAGGGATGGGAGGGGGAGGGATTGGAGGGTGGGAGGGAGGGAGATAATGGCATGAAGGATTCATCATGGGAGATAACGCAAGTCATTCAAACACCTCAAACTCACCACCAAGAACATAAAAATGGTCCCATGCATTCATTCAAGAGCAAAACCAAAGAACAAAAAAAAAGCAAAAAAAAGATGATTTTTTAAAAGTAGGAGGGGGAGAAAGAGCTGCAATAACAAAATAATAAGATCAACAGAAAAACAACAAAATAATAAAAAACATACGGAAAAACAACAAAAAATAAGATAAATCAACAGAAAAACAACAAAATCCTGAAGGAAAACAAGACCTGCAAGACAAAAGAACCACAGAACACATGCTTTAACACGTCTCCAAACCAAAGCTCGCTGCTTTTTTGTGGTTGTTTGTTTCAAGGTAAAACTCTCAATAAAAAGATCCAAAACTCCATGCCAAAAACAAAGATCAGACTTACTACTGCATGTTAGAGGAACACAGTGCTTATGCATACTGCTGGAGACTTGTTGTTACTTGTTTGTAGCTGTACCCAGAACATCTTCAATCCTTTTCCAATTCTATTCTTTATTTATCACACCTAGAAAAAACAACAACATTTATACATAAAAATACTAATCTGATAATGTTGCTTCTGTCCTTTCTTCATCAGTCTGGGTTTTCTGAAGTCTCTGAACAGCTGGTCACAGTCCTATGCTTTAGAAACGAGGCATCGCTGACAATGTGAAATGAGACATCGCTGTGAAAAATGTTGTAAATGAGACATCGCTGTGAAAAATGTGTAAGACTCGCTGTGAAATCTTCTCTTTTTTCCTCTCCTGCCAACATTACAACAAGGTGACCTTGCTCAAGTCCACTTTCAATGACAGGTCACGTCATCTCGTGTCCAATCAACATCAACCCTTCTTTCTATCAACAAGTTATCATTCGCTACACTTCACACACTGTCATCTAAAAAATAAAAATGATCTATTTCATTCAAGGCAGCAAGCCAAACTCTCAATGCAATCAGGGGAGTCATTTCAAGGTCAAGTGGGTCAGGTCAAGGTTAAGGGGAGGGGAGGGGGGTCAAGGTCACATGGCAGGCTTAAAATAGGGATGTCTACCGTAGCCGTAGTAGCCGTATGGATCCTGTGGGGGTGGGGGGACAGGGGGGAGGGGGACGGGAGGGGCCCGTTCAGGGGCCATGTGGTGATCCTGCCTCAGGGACGCTGTGGAGAGAACAAGGCACATTGTCAGGAGGCCCTGCAGAGGGGCGACACACCACACCTACTGCTGCCTGCCTGTAGGCCTACAGTACACACATACCACACAAACAACATTCACAATATAGTCCTGCCTTATGCTACATACACATACCGCACCAAACAACATTCACAATATGAAGTGCCACACCAAACACCGCCTAGCTCATCTTACATTCCTCAGTGAAAAAGCTCACTAGGTCTCATCTTACATTATTAGTTATATCATATCTTACAGTACCATTTCTTATCTTATATTCATTAATAAAAAAATAATTTAATTTAAAAAGCTCACTGTATGTCATCTTATATTCACTAGTTAAACAGCCCACCATATCACATCTTACTTTCCTCAGTTAAAAAGCTGACCACAAAAAAAGAAGTGACAAATTGTCCACAAATTATACAAACGATAACAAAATCATTTAAGAAAAACATTTTGGGAAAACAAAATCTAATTAACGTATATATGCATGCACATACAAAACAGAGTCAAAGACATTAAAATTCAACCACAACACACACACACACATGCACGCACGCACACGCACGCATGCACGCACACGCAACACACACACACACACACACACACCACACACACACAAATGCACACACCCACGCACACCTACACACACACGCCCACGCACACGCCCACTCGCCTAGAATATCTCAACGACACAGTAACTGGTTTCCAATCAATTAAAGAAGCAGCTTATCCACACACAATAAAACAAAACAAAATATCTGTTGGTCAGAAACACACTTCACTTTCAAACTATTTTTTTTAACTATTAGAAAAAAAGTGATTTAAAATTCTTTTTCCTCTACAATTTCTTTTTTTTTACTTTCGCCTATTCAAATCTTACTAGAGCAAAAACCGTCTTCATTATGTTAATCTGTGAAATATGTTAATTTAAAATATACAAAACAGCCATAGCAGAAAGACAGTTCAACAAATATATTTTTAAGAAAAAACACAAGGAAAAATCGAAGAAGGGCATAATATCACTACTCCACACAGCAACATGAAACTCGCTTAATCAATTAACTCACACATTCCAGACACTCCCGTACAGGTTATCATTAAAGTCATGGGAAGAAGTACATCGAATTAAACCAGGCTGTCAATGTGCACATTTGTTAGAAAGTCAAACAATAGTATGCACAACAGGAGTCCATTTAAAAGAAATTTACTGGAAAAGAACAGAGATATTTTCCTGAAAACACGAACATTTCTGAAATATGAACAAATAAAAAGCTTGTTCCTTTGTGAGGAGAGGTTACAACACAGAATGAAATGACTGCTGGTATATGAAGGGTTAAACTGCGTACCCGTGATACCTTCGTGTGGAGACGCCCGGTAGCCATCCACACTGTAAGAGTCGTCTGGAACTGTGGGAAAGGAAGAGTTACAGCACAGTGCACCACACTCACTCACTGACTGGCATGGTGTCACTTCATTTCACACAGTTATCATCATTCATTTTCCTGCAGGCAACACATGAGCTGATGAGCAAAAGTGAGCAAACACGAATGAACTGGCCAGGTTCCTGAAATACAGGATTTACAACAACAACAACAACAAAATTATGATGATAATGATACAAGCCATATGGCGCAGAGCAAGAAAAAGCTTGACAGCCTACTTTAAAAATAAAAAATAAAAAGTTCTGATTTGCGAAGCTTTCTTTGAATAATTTGATTAGATGCAGTACATTTACTTGACTAGGATGTGCTGTCAAAATTTTGATTTTTTTTTCAAAATAAAGTTTATCAATTTTCTTTAACTTTCTTGGTCCAGAAGGAGTTTCAGCATCACAAATCATGCTGGGTACCACGAGTGGTGAATGCACTTTGTAAGAATGTACCTTTTCTTCTGTCTTCCTTTTAACATGGGATTTTTTTTTTTCATTTTTGCAAGAAAAGGTTTCAAATGAAAATGAAATCTGTGGATATAAAATTTTGGTATACATTTATATGTCTAAAAAAAAAAAAAAAAAATTTTAAAAAGCTCAGGTTTTGCTAATCAAACCATCAACAATACATCTTATCCACCTTCTCTACAACAACTTCTAGTTTCATGCTTTACCATTTTATCCATTGTATTCAGACAATATTTTAACAACAATTCTTGTTTGACAGAGAGAGAGAGACAATATATAAATGTAGATGGGAAAATAGTCAATGATTGAAATAAATTTGTGAAAACCACAATGTGTCTATGATGCTTTAATTTTCATCTTTCCCAATATCTGCACTTCTTTGATTGAAAAATCAACACACCGTATCTACAAAGAAATAAACACACACACACACACACACACACACACACACACACACACACACACACACACACACACACACACACTTTCATGACATCAAAAATAGGCCACATCAACAGATTCATACCAAATAACCATATAACTCATGTTTTCAAATAACAATAAGACAGCACGACACTGTTGTTGTTGTTGCTTCGATTAACGTCTGTTCACTCAAAGTGATATTAGACGATGGAAGGAAGGGGAGGGTCTAGTATGTTGATGGATGTTGCAGTAAAATGGTGTCTTTTTCTTAATAAATTATACATACATAAATTTGGCTAACATGATAACAACAAGTAAATACATAACAATTGCTAGTATGACTGAAACTATAACAAATTTCCTAAAGAAACGACACTGATACTGTTGATGTTGTACATAACACTTTCAAATTCATATCATTTTCCCAAAACAGTTGAACACTTCTGAACAGCGCACAGGGGCAGTGAAGTCCTTAGATTCGGGGGGGGGGGGGGGGGGGGGGGGGGTTAAGAAAAGACAACTTAGTTTCAAAAACCAAACAGCAAATCAGTCAGCATATCATGAACCCCAGATTTCTGACTTCTTTCCATCAACACAAGCAGATCATGGAGTCACTGCTGGGAAACCTCCTCATTTCATTGTTGATACTGCATTCTGCAGGTAGACAGACAAGGGGCAGGCAGGCGACAAGTTTCAGGAAAGAACAGATGTCCTCTGTCCAGGGACAGCCAGTTATTTCCCTTAGCTCCCCATTTTTGTGCCTGTACTGGTCAAAAGTGTTGAACTGTCACAAAACAATGAATCAACAACCACAAAACTGGCAGATGGCTGAATCAGTACAACTTGACATGATCTGAGAACGATCCACAGTTGAGGGAGAAGAAGAAGAAGAGTGCTAAACATGGACAATGCCCAAACAGGTCATCTACCAGGTGGAGGTCAATGAAAAATGCAACAATCATGCTGTTAGAATTCCCGCTGAAGCTTGTGCAGGTTTTATCTCTCCTGTTTTCTGAAGGGTGAAAACAGATGACTGGACTGTAGTGGAAACACATCTAACTAGCACAGAAATGGGATGCTGGTGTCAAGGAAATGTACATGACTGAAGTTCTTGAAAACACTGCCTGTAGGCCACATCTTAAACCATGATTACATTATCCACCCCATCTTCAACTATGGTTACATTATCCTTTCCTATCTCTCCCCCTGTTTCACTTCGTTCACTAAAAAATAATCACAGGAAAACAATTCTTCCTTCCAGAGATGGTTGCATCATTCTTACAAGCTGCAGAGTAGACTACCACACTGTGAGATGTCAGCCATTAAAAGATGGCGACACTGACCACACAGCACACTGGCAGAGACACGTTTCTGTCAATTATCACACCCAGCTAACTCTTAACTTGGTATACATTGATTATCACACCCAGTTAACTCTTAACTGGGTATACACATCCACTGATGATCACACCCAGCTAACTCTTAACTTGGTATACCATCCACTGATATCACACCTAACCTAACTTGACACATTGATTATCACACCCAGCTAACTCTTAACTTGGTATACACATCCACTGATTATCACACCCAGCTAACTCTTAACTTGGTATACACATCCACTGATGATCACACCCGCTAACTCTTAACTTGGTATACACATCCACTGATGATCACACCCAGCTAACTCTTAACTTGGTATACACATCCACTGATATCACACCCAGCTAACTCTTAACTTGGTATACACATCCACTGATTATCACACCCAGCTAACTCTTAACTTGGTATACACATCCACTGATACCACATAACTTTAACTGGTATACACACCACGTTCACACCGCTAACTCTTAACTGGTATACACATCCACTGATTATCACACCCAGCTAACTCTTAACTGGTATACACATCCACTGATTATCACACCCAGCTAACTCTTAACTGGTATACACAGCCTGTCCTGACAGAAAACAACTCACAGGTCACTATCTGTAAGCTGTTGAAAAATCATTCCACATCATACATCCATCTCTCCTCAGTATGCACTTGCATTTGCTTAACAGTTGGGGTTTTCCTTTCATTACATACAACTCCCATTTTCTAGTCATATTTTGTCATAAGGAAATAATGTTGCCAAATTTCAAATTTTTGCCACCCTGAATATGAGTGTGTCCATCTGAGTCAAAGAGGTTCAGTGGAAGCCAAGTCACTTCACCACTAGTTATAACTACAGCCTGTCCACTTCACCACTAGTTATAACTACAGCCTGTCCACTTCACCACTAGTTATAACTACAGCCTGTCCACTTCATCCACTAGTTATAACTACAGCCTGTCCACATTCACCACTAGTTATAACTACAGCCTGTCCACTTCACCCTCTAGTTGTTCTAACTACAGCCTGTGTCCAATCACAGACAGTCAAAAGCAGATGACTGCATGATGCTGCAAGAGAAAATCATTTCACCATATACTAAGTGAGACCACTACAAAATGAACGAAAAAGTATTAACAGCTGAGGGACGCTGACCACTAGAAACAGAATCTGCGCACAACATCTAGTTAAAATAATCACATACGAAACTAAAAAGAATCACTCCCATGTTTCAATGTTTAATCTATAACAAACTGAAGAGACAATACTGATATTTAATAGTGCCTGTGGACAATCAAATGAAATCAATAAATCATATTGTACACAGGGCACTAACAATATCTAATGCAAATCATCATCCATGAAACACATGCTGTTTCAACATTTCTTCTTTCAAACCATGCACCAGAAAAACGGAAAAAAAACTCTTCAGGTATCCTCAAAAGGGATGATGTAAACTCAACATCATTCATGATTGAAAGAAAAAAAGACTTTGAAACAAGTAACTGTCCTATTGGCATTCAATCTCAAACACCAACCTCAACAACAACCACCTCAGGAGCAGAGGAATTTCACTCATCCCTTTATACAAGCAACTGCTTTCTGCATACATCTCCCTCAGTGGATGACGGAATGAAAGCAGCAGACTGTTTCAGGTCACTCCTCATTGGGATGACGGAATGAAAGCAGCAGACTGTTTCAGGCTCACTCCCTCATTGGGATGACGGAATGAAAGCAGCAGACTGTTTCAGGCTCACTTCCTCATTCCAGCTGACTGACCAGACTCAAGCTATGGCGTTAGCAGCTAGCACCTGTGTCTGATGGAGACTTCACATCACCGCACATGCTGTAATCACAGTCACCTGCTGTAATCACAGTCACCAGTGTGCCAGAGAGTTCGTGTCAAACACAATGTTTGTCAACTGGTGTGCCAACCATGCACTATGTCTGTGTATGGAGCAGTTCAGTTCTTACATTTTGTTTCGCTCTTCTTCTTTACATCAGGTTGCCTCACCCCTTTCAACAATCCATCAGTGAGAAAGAAAGAGAGAGAGAGAATGTCATGCGTGTGGTGTGTTGTATGTGTGTGTGTGTGTGTGTGTGTGTGTGTGTGTGTGTGTGTGTGTGTGTGTGTGTGTGCTGTGTTGTGTCTGTGTCTGTGTCTCTGTGTGTCTGTGTTAGTGTATGTTCATGCTGATTTTTTGTTAATCAACATCCCATGCTATATGTCTGACAAACTGATTTTTCACAACAAAAACAAGTTCATACAAACCACATCCAACAATGAACTCCAGCACAAAGTTAAAGACAAACACACACAGTCCACTCTCAAGCCTGTGTGTTCCTGCACCAATGTTAAGAACTGAAAACGCTGTCAAACACTGCAGATTTGAACAACTCAGGAAATGGCAACACACCGGTGCAGCCACCACACAGTTACCATGCGGCCAAGGTCAACCAGATATCAACAGCCAGGCCTCAGCAGAGAACATGTTACTAAAATGAAGCAGGTTCATGGTTCAAACCTCGGAACCCGTGCTTCCTTCTGAGAAGGGGTCAGGGAGCCAGTCTCTCAGATGAGATGTAAATCAAGGCAGGTGCACATGAACTAAGTGCCAGAGAAAATAAATAGGGGAGGGAAAAAAAGCAACAAGAAAGTTGCTCCTGGCACAAAGCCATGAAAATCCCATTCTCAATTCTGAACAAAAGTACTCCAAGGCAGAAAAAAAAAAAATAAAAGAAATGCTGGCACAAGGAACGGACAGCAAAACACTGGGAGAGAGAAAGAAAGAACCAGAACTCCATGCAGCATTGGTTCTGCAGCACTGTTCTGCTTCGCAACAACACACCCAGACACAGCCCCAGAAAACCAACGGGGAGACCTCACACTTTCAGCCCATCCAGCCATCAGGCACAGACAGACAAAGAGAGGAGGCAGTTGCTTTTGAGGAGGTTGGGAGAGAGGGGGGGCCACACGATGCCACGATGCGGGTGCACTAAGCTACCTCTAGCACAGACGGATCTACCGGCATGGCTATCGATCACGAGGCTGTAGGGGGAGGGCACAAAGGTCGGCGCCGCACGCTCCCTCTGCTGCTGGGGCAGGTGCACGAAGGTCGCCCGCTCCTGGGGGGGGGTCAGCGGTGGGGGGGCGTGTGAGGGGGGAGGGGGGAAGTGCTGCAGGCCACCCTGAAAGACCCGGGGCTCTACACCCCACCCAGGTCACAGGTCAAGGTCATTGCCACGCCATCATTCAGGATGAGGATGACCATGACAAAGAGGATGACAATGAGGTTGATGATAAGACAAATGAGGAGGATGTGATGATGATGATGATCATGATGATGATGGATGATGACAGTGAAGATGAAAATGATGGTAACATTAATGATGACGCTGACCCCACAATGAGGAAAACCACACTACTGATGATACTAATGATAATGACAAATGATAACGAAAATGACAATCTTAAGGCTGATGATGGAGCTAATGATGATTAGAACATAGCAGCTGCTGATACTAACTGATAACAATGCTAATGATGATTATGGACAATACTTATGAAGATGACACTGATGATCAATTTCTGCAGTGGCAATGGTAACGATGTTCTGTAAACAATAACATTAGATAATAGTGGCAATAATAACGATCTGAAAACATACCAGTCTTCCACAAATCAAATGTAAAACTAGAACCATCTTATTATGACTGAAAACTTTTAAAATTCACACCAGAATGTACTGATGTCAATGTAACTGTCTTCCACAGATCAAGGTTTCACCAATATGCCAAAAATGACTTTGAAGATTCTTATTTTTTAAAAGAGTGGCAGTAAAGCTTTCACTGGAGAGTAGCGTGAATCTCACTGAGAAAAAATGTACTGTGGTTACAGTAACAAGTTATAATCTGATACAGTGTGTCCATGACACTATCCTTCAGTACGCTGCAGACTCTAACGTCTCTCACAAGACTGGAAAGGCATCACATGAAAACAGTGAAATCCTCTGGCTATCCATACACAGCTGGACACTCTTGACATATGACAGAAACATCTGTTGGTACCGCGTCATGACAGGCCCTTGCTAAAAATCTGTCAATTACTATAATGAGTGCCCATTCCATTATCCTCGATACAGATAAATAAATAAATAAATAGACAAATAATAAATAAATAAATAGATAAATAAATAAATAAATAAATAAATACAAGAATGGCCTTCACAACATGGCTTCAACTGCAGCTGGCAGCACACAAATCCTGCATTACTCAGTCCAGGGTGCAGGCCCAGTGCTGGAAACACCTAACCAGCCTGCCTGCCTGCCCCTTCCTTTTCCCTAGTGAGGTCAGTTCCTGCTGTCATTTGCCGGAGCTGGGATGGAATGGACAGCAGCTGAGAGCAGCTGAAAGTGGGGGACACTGACTGACAGCTGTGAGCTGAGACTTTACAGTGAATGAGCAAGGGAAGAGTATTCATGACTGATAGATGTGTATGAAGAATGACATAAGTCACAATGTGTGTCATATTATACATGATAGATGTGTATGTGGATGACATCAGTCCCAATGTGTCATATCATACATGATAGATGTGTATGAGGATGACATCAGTCCCAATGTGTCATATCATACATGATAGATGTGTATAGGATGACATCAGTCCCAATGTGTCATATCATACATGATAGATGTGTATGAGGAATGACATCAGTCCCAATGTGTTTTGGTATATATGTGATAAAAATGTGTATAAGAAATGACATCAGCGCCAAAATGAGTGATGTTATATATGAAAAATGTGCATGAGAAATGACATCAGTCATAATACATGTCACAACAATGTCTACAAGGCTTTTTAACTATTGATACACATCAAGCCATATGTCACCACAAAGCGAAAGTACAACCACATCCATAAAAGCGCAAATACCACGTCATATGTAGCTGGTATTATGCCACATGAAGTACACTACGTAAAGAGAAGACTACGGACACAATACCGACCGACGGAAAGCAGATATTGAAACAGGACTCTTACTGCCTCACGTGGATACAGTTCTGGAGGCTACTGTGCAACAACTACCTCCATGCATGCACGGTTTGGACAGCGAGTCACCACCTTACCACAACACAGGTGAGAGGGAACACCTGGCGCACTGAACATCCACCACTCCAATATCACACACACACACACACACACAATGATCAGTACAACACAACACAAAGCCGACACAACAACATCTGCTTCACCACCTTGCTCTGGTCCACTATTTCTGCCTGGTTTATCTAAGGCGGGGATGACTACATCTTTCTTCAGTTTGCCTTAGTAATGTTTCATGTCAGGGTTTGTTAAACAGTTACTCACTGGAGTACATTCCCTCATTGTTTTTTTCCTGAAATAAATATCCCTTTGATCGAAGAAGACTACTGAGTGTGAAAATAACAAATAAAAGATGCGACAAGAACAATAACGAATCATACCTGCTCAGCCTTTCACAACAGTTGAATGACATGAAAATAATAATACCAAAAATCCTCAAAAAACATCATCCAAACTTTCAAACCCTTACATGGAAAAGTCACATACACTCCCTTTCAACAACAACAAAATATAAAAAAAGAAAAAAATGTAAGAAAGAAACTAAAAAGAAACCCACAAAAGAAGAAAAGGTAGCTGCTACAGATTAAAAACAAAAAAACAAACTCCCCCCACCCATACATCCAAAACCCCACTGAATCAGACAGTGGGACAGAAACACGACTGCCAAGCGATAAAGAAAAACAGCAACTTGTCCTACAAAAGCTAATAGCCTCAAGAAAATAACGCTAACAAAATCTACCATACAGTCAATAGGACAAAACAAAATTAAGCGGAAAATCGGGTGGCGAAAAAAAGAAGGCCTATTTCTACGGCAAAGCAAGATGGTGAGAGCTGTGCTCCCCCACCCCCCCCCCCCCCCACCCCCCCCCCCCCCCCCCCCCCCCCCCGTCTCCCCCACACCCTGAAGCCAGCCCCCTGTGCTGTCACCTGTGGTGACACCTGTGATGACACCTGTAATGACACCTACCTGAGATGTGCAGCTGGTCCATGTCTGGGGGTGGGGGGAAGAAGTCCAGGTGAGCGTCACGTTTCACTGTCACTGCCTCCCGCACCCCTCCCACTGCATCAATCAGCTGTACACACACATGCACGCACGCATGCACACACACATACACACACACACACACACACGCACACACACACACACACACACACATACACACACACACACACACAAAGCAGATGTCGATCATATTCTTTTTTTCACTGGGAACAAGATTTCATGGCACGTTCACATCACAATCTCTGCAAGGGGAAATCAACGTCAATACCATACCATCAGTCTGATCAAGAACAACCAGGCTTTCAGCCCATTCTTCCCATCAACCTCTCCTGCTACAAATTCCATCTCAGAACTTTTCCATAACTCCTGGTTTTCAAGGCCTGGATAGAGGGAGTTTTCCTCATGACTCCTGGTTTTCAAGGAATGGATAGAGAGAGTTTTCCTCATGACTCCTGGTTTTCAAGGCATGGATAGACAGAAGTTTTCCCATGGCAGACAGCTGTTTCATGCCTCTGTTGGATAGATGGCATTCCCTACAGTTAGTCTGGTCAACCTAACCAGCCATCCAGACAGAACACAGGGCTGTCTTGGTATGGGTCTGTCACTAAAGGTCCTGGAAAACCTAACAGAAGCAGCATACTTTCTCAATGGATTTTCACCCAGTTTGTGAGCAAAACTCTGCACAGACTGGGATGGCAGTGATGGCAGGTGAAAAGTCACCCCAGCAAAGTCTGCCAGACTGCCCTTCTCTTTCCATCTGACACCGAAAATCATTGTAACCAAACAAAAATACCCTCCACCCTCAACCCCAAAAACAACAGAACAAAGGCAGTGGCTCTGACCTGCTGGTTGGCTTTCCTCCAGTTGTTGGCAGCAGCTGCGTCCTGAGGGTTGGTGGACAGGGTGCGGGCATTGTGCACCATGGGGGTGATGGCTGTCAACACACCACGTCAGTTAACAGCCGTTAGACATGACCACTACACCCTGCATCACATCACACTATACCACAGCTACTGGTCAGTCAGGTGAGATAGAGGTAGACATTGAGGGTTGGTGGACAGGGTGCGGGCATTGTGAACCATGGGGGTGATGGCTGACAACACATCACCTTCGGTCAACAGCCGTTAGACACTCTCCACTACAGCCAACATCACACTATACTACAGGTACAGGTCAGTTTGAAACACAAACAAACACACACACAATCCCACAGATGCACAGACACACACACACACTCACACACACACACACACACACACACACACACACACACACACACACACACACACACACAAAGCACATTAGTGCTTATTCCATTATACTCAAAATAAAAGAATAAAAAAAATAAAATAAAACACACACACACACACACACACACACACACACACACACACACACACACACACACACACACACACGTGCGTGGGGTGGATAGCCTAGTGGTCAGAACATTGCGCTGGCAATTTGAAGACCCGGGTTCGAGTCCGGTCGAGGAAATTTTATTCCTGGAGTTAACATCAGTGCTGACTCCACTCTCCCCAAAAAGTCCTTCGGATGAGACTTTAAACCAAGGCCCCGTGTGCGAACGCACGCAGAACATCTTGCGCACACGTTAAATCCTGTTCCGCTTTTCGTAAGAGTAGACCATCCTGTGCCGGTGGGAACAGATGACAATATTTACAAAACTGCATACACACGGGGACCGGATGAAAAAAAGCACATGATTGCTTATTCTGTTATCCTCGATATAAAAAGATAAATAAATTAAAAAAATAAAAATAAATTATTCTATTATCCTCAAAATAAAAGAATAAATAAATAAATAATAAAACACACACACACACACACACACACACACACACACACACACACACACACACACACACACACACATCACTGACTGGACTTGAGGTTCTCTGAGGCCTCGTTGACGCGGTCGACAAAGAGGGACACACACACACACACACACACACACACACACACACACACACACACACACACACACACACACACCCCACCATATATATATATACTGACTGGACTTGAGGTTCTCTGAGGCCTCGTTGACGCGGTCGACAAAGAGGGGGTCCTCGCTGTTCTGCGCCTCCATCTCGGCCACCTGCAGCACGCGGTTGGCGCGCCGCGCGATGTTGGAGGCGTTTGCCACAATGAGGGGGGAGTCCACCGTGCGAATCCCGTCCTCGATCCTCCGTGTCTCCTGCAAGATGCCCTCCTCTGAAAACACCACACAGGACAGGTGAGCAATCCAATCATGTTGCTTAGAGCCCCGCCAACCACACAGGGGCTGTCACCTCGTTACATTTTAAAACTCGTATTAAAAGTGTGCGACTATGTACAGTTTAAAGTGAGGTATAAAACCGACAGGTGAGGAAACAAGCGTGGTTTGGTAGGTTTGGGTTTCTGCTTTGTTCTGTATTTGGGGGGGGGGGGGGGGAGAGAAGAAGGAGGTTTGTTTTTCAGCTTTGTTTTGTATTTGGGGGGAGGAAGGGAGGATGGGGGACAAAGGTGAACGGCCTCTTGTGTAAAGCAGTGTTGGATGAGCTGACTGCAAATGTTGTGTGTTTCCCAACTTAACACTCTGGGGGTCACCCACAGTGTGCACTCTAAAAAAAAATATATTTTTTAATGTGAATTCTGACCCACTCATCCCACATGCGAATCACTGTGAGACAGAAACTGCACACTGAACGAGAAGTTTGCGTGTATGACTGTTTTCAAGTACCATGCCATGTAGGCAGCCATACTCTGACTTCAGAGGAGGACGGCAAGTGAATGGCCTCCTGTGTAAAACAGCATAGAAAAACCTAACTGCCTGTAAAACTGATGGAAAACAGACTGCCTGTAAAACTGATGGAAAACAGACTGCCTGTAAAACTGATGGAAAACAGACTGCCTGTAAAACTGATGGAAAACAGACTGCCTGTAAAACTGATGGAAAACAGACTGCCTGTAAAACTGATGGAAAACAGACTGCCTGTAAAACTGATGGAAAACAGACTGCCTGTAAAACTGATGGAAAACAGACTGCCTGTAAAACTGATGGAAAACAGACTGCCTGTAAAACAACATAGAAAAAACGCTAACTACCTAACCCCATCCTCACCTTCAGCGCGGATGAGGGCGGCGGTGTCGACCGCCTCGTCCACCAGGCCCCTGAGGCGGTCCATGTTGTCCGTCCACTGCTTCTTCAGCAGGTCAAAGTGCTCCTGGGCCGCCGCGTTGTTGGGGTTGCTGAACAGCACACGCGCCGCGTTCACGATCTGGGGGGTCAGGTCCTTCACCTGCACACACACACACACCTGCACTGCTCACCTGAGACACCAGGTACTGTCGCTGTATTGTAACGCTGTGTTATTGCGCTGTTCCTGACAGGGACACTGTACTGCCCAGGAGACTGAAGTCTTCCAGTAGGTTGCTACAGAGTTCACAGCTAAGATTTAAAACACTCACGGCCATTGCAGATTTCTCTGCATTGAATTCAGGCTGTTTTCCCCGTTAAGAGCTTACAACAACACTGCTACACTTACACCCACTGTTTTTTTCCCTTATTGCAAGTATATTTGCCTGTTACAAACAGTTTGTACTTCAAACTTTTTTCCTGGAACAACATGCACTGAATGCGTATCGCACTGGGACTTCAATCCATCATCTGAAAATAATGCAAATTCTTCAACCAAAATATCTTTGAACATAACCTGTTTGCAATGATGCAATGGGGGAACAGGATAGCCTGGCTGGTTAAAGTGAGGCACATTGTGCTCGTGTTCTCCTGACCCAGGTTCAAATCCTGTTCAAGGGAATATTTTCCCCAGGTGTTAAACACCAGTGCCGACTCTACTACCTTCAAGATGAGACTATAAACCAAGGTCCCATATGCAAACACATGCAGAATATCTTGCACACATGTTAAAACCTGTTCCACTTTTCAGAAGAGCGGGCCATTGTGTACTGATGGGAACAGATGACAATATTTACAAAACTGCATACACAAGGGAGCTGGATGTAAAAAAAAGAAAGCACATGTTTATTCCATCATCCTTGAAATAAAAAAATAAATAAAATGATAATTAATAATAATAAAAAAGAAAGATAATAAAGCCAACAAAGGCTGACCCATGTGGCGGGGGGTGACTGACCTGACTGGAGTTTTTGAAGATGGCCTCCACAGTCTGCTTGTTGCGGCAGCCCCCCGCTGTGGCCACAGAATTGGCCGTGTCGGCCAGACGCTGCGCGTGCGCCTGGAAGTTACGGGCCTTGTCCTCAAAGTTGGCCTCTCTCCCGGGGGTGCCTGCACAATAGGAGGTACTTTTTTATATATATATATTTTTTTTTTTTAATATAGGTTGTACTGGTAGTTGTTTTTTTTATAGGTTGTACAGAGGGGTTTTTTTATAGGTCATACTGGTATGACCCCCTACATCCCCTACATCAACCCCAGAATCGACTTTCCCCTGCAGTCACTGCGGCCGGGTTCGTTTGTCACGCATTGGACTGAACAGCCACCAGCAAGCCTGCACCAGACGTGGACAATGCCCTTAATCTTCGTTCGCGAAGCCAAGCCATGATGATGACAGAGGGTTTTTTTATAGGTCATACTGGTATTGTTTTTGGCATTGTGCTGTACTGTACTGCACTGTGCTGTACTGTACCATAGTGGGTTGGTTTGGGTGGTACTGTACTGTACTGTACTGTGCTGTACTGTACTGTGCTGTACTGTACCATAGTGGGTTGGTTTGGGTGGTACTGTACTGTACTGTGCTGTACTGTGCTGTACTGTACCATAGTGGGTTGGTATGGGTTGTATTGTACTGTACCATAGTGGGTTGGTTGGGTTGTACTGTACTGTGCTGTACTGTACCATAGTGGGTTGGTTTGGGTTGTATTGTACTGTACCATAGTGGGTTGGTATGGGTTGTATTGTACTGTACCATAGTGGGTTGGTTGGGTTGTACTGTACTGTGCTGTACTGTACCATAGTGGGTTGGGTTGGTTTGGGTTGTACTGCACTACACTACACTAACAGTGCCACACTGTAGTGTTTTGTACTGTATTGCCTTGTGACTAATAGTGCCACACTGTAGTGTTTTGTACTGTATTGCCTTGTGACTAATAGAGCCACACTGTAGTGTTTTGTACTGTATTGCCTTGTGTTGCATTGTACAGCAACACGTGACCTCAGTTCTCACCGTCAGATGGCAAACCCTTGTGCTCTGACAATATCATGAACAGCAAGTGAAGTCTCTGATGAAGCTGTCTGCTGAAAGGAATGGGCTCTGCCAAGTTCAACATGCCCACAACAACTGCCAGAAAATTTCAGTACACTTCCCCCCTAACAACTCCTCAGGGGTAAAAAAGAAGTCCAGTCACTTCCAATACCAAGACCTCCACTCAGGGCCTCCAGAAACAAAGGAGAACAGTGTGGCTTCAGACATGATTTGAATAACAGACCTCCTGACCCATTACACTGCCTGCAGTGGTGTTGTGTTTGTCACATACAGTGGTGAGAAGCAATCTCAAGACCACTGGCTGAAAACTGCTCTGCATGAAGCATACTCCAAATAACATGATGATGTGTCTGCTGAAGCAAACACGTCCACATTCACATCAAGAGACAGGATCTACACATTCTCACTCTCTCACCTACACACACACACACCAACACACACACACACACACCACACCACACACACACGCACCCGAACACACACACACACACACACGCACGAACACCACACACACAACACGCACGCACGCACGCACGCACGCACACACGCACGCACGCACACACACACACACACACACAGTGTTGTAGTACTGACCTACAGGTACAACAGCTGCCTCACTCAGGTGTTTCAGAGGTGTGGATATATCAATGAAGTCCTCAGCCACCTGCACAGGATTGTTCAAACATCTGTAGAACGCAGACCTGCTACACCCATAGTCATTCTCTAGAGACGTTCCACTGAGGGGTGATCTATTCAGGGGCTAAGCTCGCCAGCAAACCAGCACAGACATTTCTGCTTTACGTACTGCAGTAGTCAGTCAGTCAGTTAGTTAATGCTCTGAAGCAACTGCACTCCTAGCTGTATCTCTACTTTATGTACTGCAGTTGTCAGTCAGTCAGTTAGTTAATGCTCTGAAGCAACTGCACTCCTAGCTGTATCTCTACTTTATGTACTGCAGTTGTCAGTCAGTCAGTCAGTTAATGCTCTGAAGCAACTGCACTCCTAGCTGTATCTCTGCTTTATGTACTGCAGTAGTCAGTCAGTCAGTTAGTTAATGCTCTG
>CM060337.1:1313971-1373971 GCA_030674155.1 Stramonita haemastoma
GCTGACTGCATCTTGCCTTCAATGGCGTTCTGCAACACATCACACATCATATCATGTCATGTCATGTCACATCACATCACATCACAACATGTCACACCACATCACATCACATCACATCACAACACAACATTGTACACATGGTCAGTATAGCAATCCACTTTTTGTTCATACTTTTTTTCTTTTTTTTTTACTCTTCAACATATCTGACTACAACTAGAAGCCCTTCATTGTGTTCTGCTGAGATAAGATGGATTGTTCTTTACAGACTGTTGTGTTTTGCCATACAGTGTTGTATCATATCAAGTCATATCACACTGTGTCATATCATCTTGTTACCATTCATCAAGGCTACACACTGGTAACTTCTTCACCATAACTTCTTCATGGTGAAGAAGTTAGCAGTCTTTTAAGTTCTAAAGACACAACCCCAGCCATCAGTAGGGAGGGGGCTGGCCTCAATGGCACTTCTTTATGACAGTCAGATCGTCAGCAATCCACTCAACAAGCTACTCATGGATAGCTCACTTTACCATCACACTGCTAACAGTGTTTTAAGTTCTAAAGACACAACCCCAGACATCCACAAGGACGAGGCCTAACCTGACATTTCTTCATGACGGTCAGGTCGTCAGCATTTCACTCAACAAGCTACACACAGATAGCTCCTTCACCCTGTTAATAGTGCTGTAAGACAAGAGTGAGAGATCCCAGACATAAACAGGGAGGGGGCTGGCCTCAATGGCATTTCTTCATGACTGTCAGATCATCAGCATTTTACTCAGCTACACATTGATAGCTCACTTCACCACCACCAAGCTGTTAGCAGTCTTTTAACCCTAGTAGCGCTGTTCCCGGATTACTCCGGAATGACGTAGTACAGCATTTCTGGCGGCTCCCGAAATATTCCGGGATGACGTCGGTGATCGTAATTGAAGGCTTTCTTTCGCTTTCAAAGGTCATCCAATGAACGTGAAGGCCATTGTAGGGCCGCAGAAATGGGTGAAGGTCATCCGCAGTCGCAAGCAACGAGGATTCTGATTGGTTTAGAGGTGGTTTTTTTTTTTTTTTTTTTGACGAACGTCGATCGCCTGAAAACAAAATGGCGGCAAAGTGTTTGCGCTCGTATCACTCGAAGTATTTTTCGAGTTTTTTGACGATATTGACGGCGATGAGGAGTTTTAGAGGCTGGATTTGGTTGAATTAAACGATAATAGAGATGATAAGGTAAGGATTGTGAAATATTTTTGAAAAACTTCGGAAAAATTGATCGCGATCGGACTGAATCGAGCGGTGCCAAGTTTTGTCCAAAGCACTTCATAGCTACCGGGCGATTTCGATGTCATACATTGTTTTACTTTATTTTAACGCAACACGGCTTCGAAATAACTGTTTTTAAGTCATTTCTATATGCTGTCGAGTACTTTGCATCACACGAAATCAAGCGATTGTCGTATTTTCGTCATAGAACGCCGCCAATTCGCACGAAATAAGTGTTCACCGCCATGACGATGGCGATCGAGTCGATCATTTCGCTGGACTTTTTCGAGTATTTGACGACCGATAAAGCCACGGAAGCTCTTTATTTTTTCAAAACTTATGTCAAGAGACAGTATTTTTCGAATCATGACATTTTTGCACCGCAACAACATTGCATATCGTGTTAAAATCAATCTGGGTCACCGACATCGCAACAGTGATTGGTAGTGCACGCGCAGTTTTCAAACTTTATTTATTTTTTACATTATCATAAACACTACATGCTGCTATAAAATTTCACTCTTTTAAAAGCTTGTTATCTAAGCTTTCCAGTGATTTACAACTTTACACACTTAGTTTAGTTTTACATATCAATATCAAGAGTTGTTTGACCCCACCCTACTGCAAATCAACAATGGCTGCTGTTAATTCAGCCAGCAGCACCTAGTACCGCTGCCGTTATTTCAGCGCTACTAGGGTTAAGACAAGTGATCCCAGACATAAACAGGGGGAGGGGGGATGTCTCACCTGGCACTTCTTCATGACGGTCAGGTCGTCAGCGTCCCACTCCTCTTCATCGTAGGTGGTCAGCTGCAGGACGCGGATGATCTCGTGGATCTCGTCAGACATCTTGCGCACTGTGTAGTCACGGTTGTTCTGGGCCTCCACCTGACCCTGACCTGAAACCAAGGGAGGGTGACCTTGCCACATTTGACTTCTTTAAACGGACTGAACAAGTTTCCAATTCTGCTTCTTCTCTCAAACGACGAATGGTGATCATAAAAAGAAAACACTCCTATGCAGAACAGTTAACACTGTTATGGGAAAAATGACCAACAACAGCAACTTTCAAACAAATTAATATAAGCAAAAGGTTGAAAACACAATGAGTAAACTTCACACACAGTATTCTGTGAATCAGATTCAATCACAGTGTTCTCAACCTTCACGCTTCACAACAAGGAACATCCTGGGTCATTTTTATTTTTTAAGTCAGAACTGTACATCTATGATCCTGCCATGGAGGGTGTGAAACACAGCTGAGCATGTGTGCACAGTCAGCACAGCAGTTGTGTGTTGCAGTCACTACACCATCAACTTTATACAGAAAAACACAGTAACTTCAGCCCCTGCTTCAAGCTAGCTGACAAGACACTAAGATGGAGTTGAGGCCAATATATAAGTGGCCACATACTTTGCAGGAAGCAGTTTTTGTTTGCTTTTTTCATGCATGGCTGCCTTCTGTACCTTTTTTTTATCCTGCCCTACAGTAAAATGACAGTTGTGGCCAAGAGCTTGAAGAATGGTTCATCTCATAGTGGTCAGAGCGCTCGCTTTCCCCATATAAAGTTAAGCAGCATCAAGCGGGGTTACCAGTTGGATGGGTGACAGTTTGTGCACCTTGGCTTCAGTACAGTCCCCCCAGTTCACCCAGCTGTCAATGGGTACGTGCCCTCTTTAGGGTCAGGGAAGGTAAAGCAGCGAGGGAGAGGAGATGGGCGCCGCCCTCAAGATGCTGACCCCTAGAGAAGCTGAGGTCTCTGACGCCTCACTCCCCTACGACCACACAGGTTATGGGACACCTTTACCTTACCTTTACCTCATGACTTAAGACCCAAGTCAAAATCGATATATATATATGACATTATGGGATATTCCCCGGATGTATGTACCAATTTCCTGCCTGCACAGGTAACAGTTTGCCCTCCATGCTTACTTACGCTCTAAAGACTAGAGGGCAACTCCACAGTCTTCCAAGACTGATGGGTGCCTACTACTACTACATACACGATCTCATGCCTGCTCACCTGACTGTTTTGCGGTGATGAAGATCTTGATGCCGGAGATGAGGACGGGGGTGAGGTTCTTCACCTGCTCCAGGGAGCGCAGCAGCATGTCCCTGTGCACCTGGTGCGTCAGCTCCTTCTCCCGGCTGTCCACGTTCTTCGTCATGCGCGTCAGCACAGGACTCAGGTTCTGAAACAGGTCACACAGGTAGTCACTGTTACAACATCATTCTGAAACAGGTGACAGGTAGGCAAAGACTGTTACATCATTCTGAAACAGGTGACAGGCAGTCACTGTTACATCATCATTCTGAAATGGGTAACAGGTAGTCACTGTTACATCAGCATTCTGAAACAGGTGACAGGTAGTCACTGTAACATCACTCTGAAACAGGTAACAGGTAGTCAGAGACTGTTATATCAGCATTCTGAAACAGGTAACAGAGACTGAGACTGTTACAGCATTCTGAAACAGGCAGCACAGCCAGTCAGAGACTGTTACATCATTATGAAACTTCCAAGAAAAATGGTGTACAAAGTTTACAGAACACACACACAGAACACACACACACACACACACACACACACAACCACAACACCACAACACACACACACACACACACACACACACACACCACACACACAACACACACACACACACACAACACACACACACACACACACACACACACACACACACACACACACAACACCACACACACACCACACTCACACCACACTTCCTCTCTCTTTTCCATGCTCACCTTGACAAAGGTGACCAGATCCTCCATGCGATCCACCACCTCAGTGATGGCCAGGTATTCCAGCACATTCTTGCACACTCTCACGATTTTGCGAACCTCAGACTCGTCAAAAGCCAGCAGCAGAGCAGAGGTGCCCTGGAGGATACCTGCCATCAGAACAGTGATGTGAATCATATGTGCGCATGTGTGCACTGTGGTGAACAAGTCAAGTCAAGGCAAGTAGTCAAGTGTGGTGTGGGTGGGAAGTCAAGTCAAGTCAAGTCAAGTGTGTGTGTGTGTGTGTGTGTGTGTGTGTGGTGTGTGTGTGTGTGTGTGTGTGTGTGTGTGTGTGGTGTGGTGTGGTGTGGTGTGGTGTGGTGTGGTGTGGTGTTGGTGTGTGTGTGTGTGTGTGTGTGTGTGTGTGAGTGTGTGTGTGTGTGTGTGTGTGTGTGTGTGTGTGTGTGTGTGTGTGTGTGTGTGTGTGTGTGTGTTTTATCTGAAATACTTGTATTTAGTTGGGGGTTTTCTTTCTTCACAGACTTCAGTACTTCTCTTCAAAGTTCATTAATTTTTTAATATATTTTGTAGAAACTGTTGACATAGTGAAAGATTTAAGTGAGACATGGTCAAGTGACCAAAATCTTTGTTTTTAGAATAAAATTTAGCTGGATACATTTATGTATACCTGTGTGAATTTGCAGCCATTTGAATGTTTCCATGCAACATGCAGAAAACTGATAATCTTGATTTTATGCTTACAAGTGATCCCTTCATATATGCTAACCTTTTGACAAGGCCTGTAACAAAATTTCATCATTCGACCACCACAATCTCACCACTACAGACTCTCGAACTCCAAAATCAGTCATAAACTCCTAACATCTTCATAGCATGCAATAACTCTCATCTATAGAAAACATTGTCTGTTCCAGCGACCTTGGTAGCTTCTCTTTCTAATTATAACCTCTTTGAACTCCAGAATCTCAGTCTATTATATTATATGTACATGTCTGTACAGTCGTGCCAGCTGACCTCTGGAGCCTTCTCTTTCCATCATAACTCTGTGAACTCCAGTCTACTCTCAGTCTATGTCACTCTAGACACTCTCTGCACTGCATTCTACTCTCATCTATGTCCTTTAATGACTCTCAAACTGCAATAATCTCAGCTACACATGCTATCAGTCAGTCGTGGGGCTGACCTCTGGATCCCTCGATCAGCTTTTTCCTGGCAGGGCCAGAGTAGGGGTCAGCCCTCAGCAGGTCGGAGGCCTCTAGCAGCAGGAGGGACGACTCCTCCACGCGGGTCAGCGCTGGCGGCATGTCCTGCTTCAGGATCTGGTCATCGCTGCTGTTGACCGTCTCGTAGCCCACCTGACCACACAGGTAGCGTCAGGTAATTGTGTCATGTTACACCTGTGTTGTTTAGAATGTAAATTTTGCTGAGCAAAACTTGGGGAAAAACGTTCTGTGTGGTCATACTGAAGAACTTGTGTTTAATATGCATACAGACATGCACAAGCATTTACAAACACAAGCATGGCCATTATACGCATGTGCACGCACACAACACACATATATATGTAATAAATGCACACACACACACACACACACACACACACACACACACACACACACACACACACACACACACACACACACAAAAAAACAACAACGCTGTTCGATTCATTATCAAAACATTACATCAAGAAACTCAGAAAAAAATCAATAACAATCCCTAACAACAACAGAGGTTTACTTATAATACATTCTTCTTCACTTTCACCTGTCCATAGTTTTGTACCCGACAATTTTGCACTGTTCCAGCTTCCATCGATACAATATCAACAACACACAAAGGAAGCAAACACTACCCAGCAACGAGATTATATCATAAACGGCCTTGACAGCGCGCACTGATGGCCAGTCAGCATGAATTTCCATCTTCACTTCTTCATGAGATGAACCACCGAGACACCTGCACAAGGTGCGTACACAACAAGGTTAAACCTGCATTATGTCCCGTCATGTCATTTTTGTTGGCAGATTTCTCCATGAGATCCCAGGACCACTAACTATCAAGGGAACTGTCACATGTAAAGGTAAAAACCTGCATTATGTCACAATCATCATTATTTGTGTGGGCAGTATTTCTCCCATGGAAGCTCCTGGACCACTAAGTAACTGCCACATGTAAAGGTAAAAACCTGCATTTATATGTCACAGTCATGTCACTTTTTGTGTGGGCAGTATTTCTGAGTCCCATGGAAGCTCCAGACCACTAACTATAACAGTCAAAGGAAAAACTAAACAAACGACAAAAATCCAGTAACATCTATTTAATACTGTACTTGCATTCTTTTTCTTCATGAAAGCTCCCAGTACACTGAAATTCTTATGAAAAGCAATGAATACACTTCATGCGCTCCCTTGTCATATCCATTTTTTCTGTATGCCTGTGAATCGTGGACCCTGACTGCTGATTTGGAGAGAAGAGTACAGGCAATAGAGATGACATGCTTCCGAAGACTCCTTGGCATCTCCTACAGAGACCACATAAGCAACGAAGAGGTGCGGAACGAATCCATTAAACCACTGGTCCCTACAAAAACCTTCTCTCAATTGTAAAGAAGCGTAAACTTAAATGGAACAAGCATGTCACAAGATCAAAAGGACTTGCAAAAACAATACTGCAAGGCACTGTCCAAGGAGGAAGAAAAGAGGCAGACCAAGGAAGAGATGGGAGGACAACATCAGCGAATGGACAGGCCTAGAACTCAACAAAATTTTGAGAAAGGCAGAACAGAGAGACGAATGGAGGGAACTAGTTGTCAAGTTTTCAGGGGTGCCCTCATAGTAGACAGACTAAGGGATAGATAGAGAGATAGATCAATAGAGACACTTAATGCTAAAACCCATTTCACAGCAAGGAATACGGTATTAAAACACATTTATTCACATTTATTCAAGCCTTCCCACATGCCAAAACACACATGTCAGCGCATACCCATGTATGCACACACACACACACGCACGCACGCACACACACAGCCACTAAAGTTTCAGTTCTCTCTGCCAAAACATCATGAAAACAATATAACATACCTTAACTTTAAAACATTTACAATATGATGATTTCATGTGTGGGTGGGAGGGTAAGGGTTAGAGAAAGAGAGAGAGAGAGAGTAAAGAGAGAGAGAGAAAGAGAAATGAATGTATATGTGTGTGTGTGTGTGTGTGTGTGTGTGTGTGTGTGTGTGTGTGTGTGTGTGTGTGTGTGTGTGTGTGTGTGTGTGTGTGTGTGTGTGTGTGCAACCGCATGCTTCTGTTATACATGTAATACATGTACAAAGTATGTGCACCCTCCATGTGCTATGTGTTTAGAGAAAACAGTGAAACAACAATAACAAGAGACCTGCACTAAGTGTGTATGCTCAAGGTACATGGGGTTTTTATTTCTTAAGCAGCCACAGCTAGAACCAAAAAAAAAAATAATAATAAAAAGAGGCACCTGAGAGCAGGCATTACCATTAGTCATTAGACAAATTTCATCTGTGAAACAGAATGATACATGCCAGAACTTGAGCTAGCAAATAATCATACTCACACTTAACACACACACACACACACACTCACACACCACGCACGCATCATGCACGCACCACGACACATGCATGCAGCATGCAGTACACAACACACACACACACACACATACACACATACACACACACATCACACCACGCACACATGCACGCACACATGCACACACCACACACAACACACAACACACACACACACACACACACACACACACACACACACACACACACACACACACACACACACACACACACAGAAGCAGCCACAACAAAGGTCACTGACATCAGGCCAGTGATTACACTACCCCTACTCCACCAGTGTTTGCTCAAAGCTAGCTGAGACTACATAAAGGGGAGTTAATGCCTGGCAGACATGGTGTATAAGATCTACAGGCCTACTATAGGCCTGGTCTACACAGGCAGGACAAGGCAGCATCTGTACAACAGGGCTCTCTTTGTCCACAGAGGGCAGGGCAGGAGAAGAAGGAATGTGGGCTGTCTACTGGCTCTAGGCCTACAGACAGACACAACATGTACAGCAGGATTTGACAGAAAGGAATGCCTCATACATCTTGTTCAGTGGCCAGCCCACCTTTTTCCTCTGTGTGTACAGTGAATGCTTATCCTGCTATTCACTGTAGTGTACTACTGTACTATTATATGATACTATTGTCACAACTTTTTTTTTCACTTGCTCTCCCTAAGACAGCACACTGCCAGTGACAATTTGACATACTGTACTATAAATAATGATGATACTCTTGTCACAACTTTTTCTGCATGAAATTCCTGTTAGTGTTACTCTCCCTGAAAAGGCCACACTGCCAGCATTTACAATCATTTAGTATAGTATCAGGCTACACTGTGTGGAACCAGCACCACTATATGTCATGAATCATGTTTTTCTGTGTGAAACTCCAGCTGCTTTCAGCTCTAAAAAGTGTACACTGGCAGGCAGTATGCTTGCTCATCTAGAGCTGAATGTGACAGTATCAAAGAAATTTAAGAATTCTGGTGGTTTTGCAGTCTGTATCCCACTGGCATCAACTCCCATCACAGTTTATTTTACGCCAGATAAACACATAACACACACATGCATGCACACACACACATGCATGTGGGCACGCAGGCATGTACACAGCACACACACACACACACACACACACACACACACACACACACACACACACACACACAGTGGGAGAGTGGGACATAAAATCATACATAGTTGTCTCTCTCTCTCTCTCTCTCTCTCTCTCTCTCTCTCTCTCTCTCTCTCTCTCTCTCTCTCCTCCCTACCTCCACAAGCATTCAAACATATACATGTATATATATCTAGGTGTTTTTTAAAACACACACACACACACACACACACACACACACACACACACCCACACACACACACACCACACACACAAGTATGTATCCACCCACGCATCTTTACTTCAGGCAAACATAAATCTTAAGTGGGAGAGACCCTCTCTGATGTTATCTAGAAATTAAAGAACATAAGAGTCAGGATTATGCAGAGGAACCATCTCTCACCCCACCCCCTGCATTTTTAAACACACCTCCTCCCTCAAACTCAAAAGGGGGGGGGGGGGGGGGACCCTATTTCCAAAGGAGGGCTGAGTAAGCACATCACAGGCTCAGAGAGATGACTTGTACCTGGGTTGGGAGTGAATCAGGGAGTATTTTCTTAGAGTGCAACAACACACACTGCCAGACTGCCGGGAACTGGAGCAACCTGGGGGAGGGGGAGGAGGAGGAGGGGAAAGAGGAGAGAGGTTGAAAGCACAGGTGCTTGACGTGACACAAATTTCCCCTTGCCTTCTCCTTTTCTCTCTCAGTATCTAAACCCAACTACACCTGTCATGCGTCTATGAGGAAGTGGAAAGTCCGGGAGGTTTTTGGTTTCAAATTCAATTAAACTGATTTTTGTTTTTGTTTTGTTTAGTTTGGTTTGGGGGTTGGTTGTTGTTGTTGTTGTTGTTGTTGGTACGGGCATGTCACAAAGATCAGAAGGACTTGCAAAAACAATACTGCAAGGCACTGTCCAAGGAGGAAGAAAAAGAGGCAGACCAAGGAAAAGATAGGGGACACCAGTGAATGGACAGGCCTAAAACTCAACAAAACCCTGAGAAAGGCAGAACAGAGAGAGGAATGAAAGGAACTGGTTGTCAAGTCTTCAGGGGTGCCCCCACAGTTGCCAGACTAAGAGATAGATATATAGATAGATAGACAGACAGACAGGACAGACAGACAGACAGACGGATGGATGGATGGATAGGTTCTACAGACAGACAGACAGACAGACAGTAAATACATAGATACAGATAGATAGGGGGTGTTTTGCTTTATTTTGTTTGTGGTTTTGTTTTTGTTGGGTTTTTTGTGTGTTTTTTTTTTTTTTTGGGGGGGGGCTGTTTTTGTTTTGTTTTTGTTTGGGGGGGGGCTGTTTTTGTTTTGTTTTTGTTTGGGGTTGTTTTTGTTTTGTTTTTGTTTGTTGTTTTTTGTTGTGGGGGGGGGGGGGGGGGGGGGGCATCAGTAACATGTCTAAAGAGTCTGGAAGATCTAGATATACTCTTGATGTCATTACAACAGAATTGTCATGGGTCAGAAAATGTCTGCTGCATGTGTGTTTCAACTGTTGTCTTGTATGCATTTAATTCATATACATGTTTGTATGGTGCATGTTTGTGTGTGTAGTGTGTGTGTGTGTGTGTGGTGTGTGTGTGTGTGTGTGTGTGTGTGTGTGTGTGTGTGTGTGTGTGTGTGTGTGTGTGTGTTGTGTGTGTGTGTGTGTGTGGATTCTAAATTAGATACCTTTTTAGCAGTTTATGCACACATATCAAAATTTTGCTTTATTTTTTTACGATGTGGAGATTTTAAAGGAGAACCACTGTGATTTTTCCCCAGAACTGTATTGTTTAGTTCTCACACTACTGTAAACGCCTGGTTAAAATACGTTGAGCTCTGACTGAAAACCTTTTCACTCTGCCCCTGCTGGATAGTGGCAAGATGGCTTTTGTTGTTGAGCCTTCCTGGGGGGTGCCCAGAATGCTTATAATATTATTATATGCTGTACACACTTTTATCTCACTCAGTGCATCTGAGAATGACTGTGAGAGTACACACTGGATAAAGAACTTATGTGTGTATGACTCAACTTTTTTGTAACAGTATACTTGCCACACTGGCAGTCAAACTACAAGGGATTTTTTCCCTCTGTTAGTGCTTTTATGCTAGGAGATTGTCAAAGTTCACGGCAATCACAATTTAATTACATTTCAAATCTTCGTTCAAGATTTTAACATAGGCTTTGGCAATTACATAAATGATAAGTTAATAACTGGCAGAGCTTTTGTCCAGGGCCAAGATAGCTTTCAATCTAATTAAATAACAGGACAATGATTAACTTGAGACTGAACAATTTTGTTGCCATCTTGATGACTGTTTCAAAGATTCACAGAGCAATCTGGACAGTATCTCACATTCTCAGGGTGCTACACAGGCTACATTTACAGCTAAGACCTGAATGTGGTCTCCCACTGGTCACCCCCTTCCAGCACTCTGAAACACTTCAACTGTTCAAGCCGTCAAGAAAATAGAACAGTTGGTAATACATGGCCTCAATCACATGAAAAGTCTAGTCTAGCTACAAATTCTTCAGTTCACCTTGAATTTTTTTTTTTAAGCCAGTGTGACTGTGTGAAGATGGGAAAGAAAGAGGTGGGGGTGGGGAAAGGTGTTGACACACATTCAGTGCCGAGCAAACATTTGCTCCCCGCATGTGGCAGGTGGGTCTCAAATCCCAACACCAGCATGCTATACAGGGAGGCAACCTGCTGAAATAGGCTTGTAACCTTTCACACTCTGCAGCGCTCTAACCAGTCACATGAAACTTCGTTCTCCATGGTCACATGAAAAGTTTTTTCGTTCTCCATGGTCAAAGCGGTGGGGTAACTACCACCACTATACTTTGGTCAACAGCACCGCCTTGTCAATAGCGTTAGATTGCTATGAGTCCAAAAGGATGGGAAAGAAACACTCAGATTCCACCCCCAATCACCCTTCATGAAATATTTAACATAAATACTGTATCACTGTCACTAATAACTTTGACCGACAGTCTCTCTACCGGTCTCTGCCAGTCTGGTGACCAGTGCCACACAATGCTAGACAGACCCCCCCCCCACCACCACCACCCACTACCTCCTTCCAGTTTCCTTGGATTCAGATCTCCCACAATCATATTAATTAGTTATTACTTTTCTTTATCAGTACAGTGGATGTCTACATTCAACTTGTGAATGAAAGAAATTTAACAGAAAAGTGCCAGAACATCAATTATGGGTCAGAGAACAGCAATCAGGTAGGAGAAGAAACATTACAACAGAGTGCTAACAGCAGGGAAGAGAAAGACTGAAAAGGAGGGGGGGGGGGGGGGGGGGGGTAAGAGTTGTGGGGGAGAGAGTCTGAGATGGGAACTATTATCTACACCTGGATGGCTAAGCAGAATGTCACTACCTCTTGAGATTTCTACAATGCCATGCAGCTGCCAGAGCAAAATGACTAAGAACCATATGTTTGCAATTACGTCTATATTATTATTAATCTCTCTGTCTTCCATGATATCATTGGTACTGACATTGTTGTTACTGGTGTGTAAGGTATTGTTTAATTGTGTGTGTGTGTGTGTGTGTGTGTGTGTGTGTGTGTGTGTGTGTGTGTGTGTGTGTGTGTGTGTGGTGTGTGTGTGTGTGTGTGTATCCATTCCACAGTAATGCATTACACTATTCATAACTTTAATGTAACTTGTACCTCACTGTGCTGCATTGTGCTGCATTGTGTGTGTGCTATGTTAAGTAGCATTACATTGCATTGTTTTGTGCTGCATTAAGTTCCACCAAAATTATACTAGTAGACAATTCTGTGTGAAATTTAGGCTGTTGTCCTCAGGTACAGCACATTACCACAGCAGCAAAGTACCACCTTTGTAATCTCCTCCAATGAGTATGCATCTTTGCAGATCTCTGTTTGTCTACCAGGAAATTAATGTATTAATTATCACAAACTTTCAATACGCCAATTGTCTTACTGCCAAGGATTCCTTAGTATGCTTTTTTTTTTAATGATATCCATAAGGTGTTCTTTTTGTGTGTAATTTTTTTGCATGGTTTCTTGGGGTGGGTTTTTTTTTTATGATCTCTTATCCCCCCCCCCCCCCCCCCCCACACACACACATGCACACACTAAAGGGGGGGGGGGAGGGGTTTTGTCAGGAAAGATAATAACATCTTAAGCACTTATCCTGGACAGTAGCAGAGTCCTAAGAGGTGATACAGTAAATAAAACTGGTGATCTCAAGTATGCATGCATACAACAAAGTGATCTTATCCCGAGTGAGCAAGTGCTACATTTGAAATTATTAATACTATATGCACGCACACGTACACACACACACCACACACACACACACACACACACACATCTGAAGGACTAAGTAGCAACAAAATATATTCAAGGTCTGGTAGAAGAAAGGATAAACCTAAAAGTAAAACTGAAAGTCTCGCTTCAGAATAGAATTTTTTAAATATTTAAAACTAATAATTAAGATTTTTCCGTCTTGTTTCACTTCCCAGTTTGTTGTTGCTGTTGTTGATGGGGGGGGGGGGGGGGGGGGGGGGGGTTTGTTGGTTTTTTTGTTGTTGGTTTTGTTTTGTTTTGTTTTGGTTTGTTTTGTTTTGTTTTGTTTTGTTTTTGTTTGGGGAGGTCATTTGTTGTTTTCTTTGTTTGGGTTTAGTTGGGTGGGGGGTTGTTGTTTTTGATGGGGGGGGGGGGGGGGGGGGTCCTAAGAAAACACATACATGTATGATCTTTTCATAGGAGTTTGACATCTGAAAAATACCATGACTATTACATACAAATATATATTAGATCAATTATAAAACAAAGCTCTATTTGACAGAAAATGGGGAAAAATAACAATACAACAAGAATGAACATCAAACAAAAAGAAAAAAAGGGAAAAGAAGAAAATCAGAATATCAATTTAAAATGATAAACATGCTGGAGCTGGCCTGGTTGATTAATAAATCCTATCCCAACCCACATTCCCTCATTTTTAACTCATCAGGTCCCATTCCATCAAGAGCTCCCCTAACCTCCCTCCCTTCACCTTCACCTATGGTGATCCATGCTCCACTGTTGGGGCACCACTGCAGATTTTGCTACCAAAATAATTGTGCTCATCAAGCGCCTGTGTTGCTGCAACCCCTCCCTCCCCACCTTCCCCCAATCAAGGTGAGCTGTTGGCATAGGCCTGGCCTAGCTAGGCCCCCCTCACACTCACAGTCTGGGAGGCTGACATACATACTTTTATGTATGTATGTTTCATCAGTGCACTGACTCAACAGAGAAAGGAAGGGATGGTGCTTTTTTGCAAGTCATCAGGCAATATGTATTATACACACTTTTGACTTAATCCCTTCCACATTGGGCTGGGTCCTGTATGCATGCCGTTTGGCTGCCAACACAGATAGACAGAGAGAACTTTATCAGACACCACCACTTTACATGTCACTTCCACAGGCATGACTAATTTTTTTGTGGGGCAAGGGGTGTGTGGGTGTGGGTGTGTGTGTGTGTGTGTGTGTGTGTGTCTGTGTCTGTGTCTGTGTGTCTGTGTGTGTGTCTGTGTGTGTGTGCATGCGCACATGCTTGTGTGTTTGTGCACGCACATGTTTGTGTGTTCATACTGATACAAGCACATGTGCATGCATTCATTTGTCTGCGTATGCATACATGTGTATTTTATCATTTATGCACATGAGTAAAGCATGCATGCATGCAGATAACTGAGTGCATGTGTATGGATTGTGCCTATATGTACACAAACTTGTCTCACAACACAAACTTCTACAACAGTACTGTAACACTAACAGTGTAAGTATTCACCCTCACAAGACAAAACAAACACTGAGAGTCTAGTATACTATCCATTATAAATTCTAGTGTAAGCCCACTAATTATCCACACCACCCTCATTACATCACAAGATGACTATAATAATATCCCCTGTGGAAAGACTTATCTGCTTTTCTCACACATCCTGTCACTACTAACTGCAGTCAACCCTTCTGCACCTACACAAGCACCCACCCAGTCACCCATTACTCTCTTCCAATTACTGTCAACTACACAGTCTGCCTACTGTTGGGCCTTGGCAGCAAACTCTCCACCACTTCAGCATTATATGCTGTAGGTATAGGGATTGTACTAACCTCAATCATTCAGCAATGCTGCAGAACAACTTATGATTGAAAATCAGGCTTCTTCCACAAGAGCTGTAGAATTCTAGGTCAAACTCAAAGTGTTTTAATTTAAGTACATTAACTATTGTCTTAAAGAATAACACTTTCACAATGATGAATTGTAATTGATTACACACAAAAACAAAGAGAGGGATAGAAAAGAGAGAATTTCTAGCACAGAATTTCCAGGAGGGGATGCTTTAAATTTATAATTATAATACTGACAGACCTTTGGCATCCTCACATGGGAGAATGGTATAATCTGTGGGCCATCATGCAATAGTAGCTTCTAGTTCTATACTGCCCTCAGTTGTCCCCCATCGCCAAATGGCTTTCATTAGCAGTGGAGATCAAAACAGTTTCAGCTCTCTCTCTCTCTCTCTCTCTCTCTCTCTCTCTCTCTCTCTCTCTCTCTCTCTCTCTCTCTCTCTCTCTCTCTCACACACACACACACACACACACACATACACACACACACACATACTCATAGTCATTCACTCCCTCACACACACACACACACACACACACACACACACACACACACACACACACACCACACACACACACACTGTCACACAGTCACGCACACACAGTCACACAGTCACACGCACGCACACACAGTCACACACACACACACACACACACACACACACACACACATATGAGTCATTCTTTGCTCTTGGTCACTATTTGGGGTGATCTACAATAGATGGATTTTATTTTCATAAGAGTTGTTTCTTTTCAATGCAATATGATATAAAAACATCCTAATATGGTTAAAGAAATTACAGTATCAAGGGATATTTGTTTGTTTGGCCTGTTTTTGAGAAATTGCAATCCAATGGGAAAAAACAGTCCAAAAATAGCACCTGAAAAGGGGACAGGCATATGCAGTGTTCAACATAAGCAGTTTACAAGTCTTCAGTGCAAATAAACCTTATATTTTCTTTTTTACTAACAAAAGAATACATTGTTCAACATTATCCTGTACAAAAATATTGCACTTAACTTTTCAACTTTTATATTTAGACGTCCAAAGTAAGCCGTTACTGCGTTACGAGTCGCGTAACAGAGCCCGACGAAAACTTTGGATCGTCTGCTTTGCCGTAGTGATCACTTGGCTAAAGATGGTCATGGAAATGCTTAAAGTTCATCATAATGAGATGATTAAAGGCATTTATTAACGTAAGAATGTTTAAACACATCCTCGATACAATTTTGAAGTTTTCGTGTCGAAATGTAACACAGTTATGCCTGAATTTTCAAAATCCCGTACTTGGCAAATGACACCAGCAACAATTACCAGTGAATGTCTGCTAAATTCATTCACCAGACAGCATGGACTCATGACATTTCAAGCAGAAATTCCCAGAAGGAGGCGAGAATGACTTAATAGTTTGTATCGTGTCACACTCATTTTCATAGCGTAACGCAGTTACGGGTCAGAAGTCAATTGTCAATTTAGTAGTAAAATCAGCATGTAATCCAACTTAATAGCAATTACCAGCATGAATAATGTTTCTTAATAACTTATATTCACTTTATGATGTGAAGTGAAGAAAGATTTGTCCACATGTTTGAAAAAACTTTGATTCCGTGCAGTGTCACGTGTAACGCAGTTCAGTTTGTTGAATGATCATACTTTTTTTCCAGGATGCAATGCATTTTTTTGTTTTGTTCTTTGTTATTTGAGAGTAACACCTGTTTTATGAATATGAAACATGAAATGAGTAAGAAAAATGATATCAGCAGTGCTGAGCAACTGACACAAATTCCTGGTGCTTCGTCGGTGTAGCGTGAAACGCAGTGCATCAGATCATTTATTTTAGAATAAAAACAAAAACAAAACCTTCTAACAGTTGAATTAAACATTGAAACTTTGACTTGAGGTGCCTGAATGAGTTAAAAGCTTTTGTGAGCAAAAGAATGAGACAAGTTAACTGTTTCAATAAAATTATCAAGGTTTCCTTGATGTTGTGCTCTTTGTTTCTGTGTTCGTGTCTTGTGTAACACAGTTATGTTTTAAGTTTATTTTGATTTATTTACTGCAAAATTGTTCTCAGTACTTTTAGCACTGTGCATTTTACTTAAAAAGCTAGTAAACAAATATATAACATGGTAATAGTAAATATTCTATTTTACAACTCTTTTTAAAAAACTGTTTTGGTTAAGGTGTAACTGTGTTATGGTGTCGCAAAAATCTTCATTAGCTCAAAATGCACATAAACCTCCAATATCATAAATCTTTCTTGTCAGTACTACTAACATGTATTACTAACAGGTAAGCCAATGTATATTGTCATTTCATTAAAATCAGAGACATTATGGATAAATTGGTGTAGCAGTGTAACACGGTTACATTTTGACACCCATCACCTTCGATGAGAAATAACAGAAAAGCGGGTTATGCCATCAATTTTATTTTTTCTGCAGCTAATTCTCCTTTCCTTGATGTACTTAAACTGCCCACTTTAAAATCCATCCGATGATTTTGAAATTTGAGGTCCTAGGACCTCTTTTAGTGACCAAAAGCAAAGAATGACTCATATATATATTGTAGCATTTATCTTCCTCAAGTTCACTTGCTTCTAGATCTATTTGTTATCTTTTTGTAGTATAGTTCAAGCAGTTTCTAATGGTTAGACCTTTTTTTCCACACAAACACATCGCCCTTTTCTTTCTTTTTTTTTTTTTTCTCTTTTTTTTTTTTTTTTTCCCCCCCCAATCACTTGTCTAAAATCACTTTTTAGTGGATAGACGTTAAAATGAAGACACACACACACAAACACACACACACACACACACACACACACACACATTTTCATGTATACAAATGATACAATAAATAACAATCTTGATCACACACACACACACACACACACACACACACACACACACACACACACACACACACACACACACACACACACACACACACACAATAAGAGACATACAACATTTTATACTTTTCTCACATTTTTATCAACTATCAATATCATACACTGTATATAATTTCTGTTTATATTTCAAAATATTTTTAAATAACACCTAGGTTCAGCCAATATCACATTATCAATACATGATCTCCTATCACAAGTATCAGTGTCCTAGTATCACATCAGTGTTACTGCTCTGTGACCCATAATCCAAACATCTGATTGTGCTTCATCAAGCGTGAAAATCCTAATCCTTTACTATCACTAGTATCAGTGTAGAGTACTACTACTAGTACTAGCAGAAGTATATATAAGCAGAAGATGTAGTACTTTAGTAGATATCTGACATTCTGTGAAGGCAATCAGTCACATCAACAACTTGGGCTTGCAAAAAAAAAAAAACAACCAATAACAACTTGGGTTTGCATTAAAAAAAATATTTATAAATGCTGTAAAGTTGCTTCTTGGATGAATGTAATACAGATAATCCACATGTATACATGTACAAAAAGACCAGCGTCACACCTAATGGTGTACATATAGTAATTAGTATACTGAGGAGTGAAACAGGTAAAAAAGAAAACTCCTGCTTTTGTTTTTTGGGGTTTGTGAGGTTTGTTTTGGCTTGGGTTTTTTTCAGAAATTAACTACATGATTGTTGGAAGAAAATAACAACATGGTTTTTTAAATGTTCAATAAAATAAATGGCAAAATGCTTTTAAGTGAAACCTACAAACTTCTATTTCTGAGGCTTTATAAAATGTTCTCAAATCAAATAACATGATGTATTATCTGCATGCATGCACAACATGGTATACATAAATCATAAATTATGTACATGTTTCTGTGTGTGTGTGTGTGGTGTGTGTGTGTGTGTGTGTGTGTGTGTGTGTGTGTGTGTGTGTTAAACTTATAATTTATTTTTTATCTATTTATTCTTTTAAATTGAGGATAATGGAATAAGCACTCAAATGCTTTTTTTACATCCAGTCCCCGTGTGTACGTAGTTTTATAAATCTTGTCATCTATTCCCACCAGCACATGATGGCCTAGGTGTGGGCAAGTTGTTCTACTCTTTGTGTGTGTGTGTGTGTGTGTGTGTGTGTGTTGTGTGTGATTGTAAGAAAAGACAGAGACAGAAACCCAGAGAAAGGCAGCCCGGGGATGGGAGAGGGGTGACAGAGAGACTGAGTGAAAGTTCAAGCAGATTCATGAATAGTGGTTAGGCGTGACTGCGGCAGTGAGCTTACTGATTTGCAATGGATTCATTTACATGTGTGGATTAGTCTATTGCTGTTTGTGTATAAATTTATATTTAACCATTCACGAGTTGGTCGCGCGATCAAAACGCAAAGACGCATGCAAAACAGCATTCCATCTTGTTAGGAACTGAGGAAGTCGTCTGGTATGTGTGGCCGGTATGCGGCTCTTGAAACAAATATATTGCCGTGTATGGGAGGTCAGTAAGATGATCGTCTGCTACAGCTACTTGAGGAAAAATGTCCAGTCAGTTTAAACTATTCTAAATCTGATCAGTGATCTGGAAGAACACACTGATCGTAGTAATGGCTCATGATGACAGATGATTCGTTACTAACGAAGGCTGAATAAGTGACAATTCCTCTAATAACACATTATCAGGAACAAAATCTGAAGAAAACCCCCAACTTTCATGGTCTTCCAACAAACAAACCGACTCCAGCGATATTCAAAGATAACTGAAATATTTTTGCACTTACCTGCTGGGCCACTGGCTCCAAAATGCTCTCGATTGTCTTCGTGTGGAAGACCGGCATTTTTCTTATCTGTTACTACTCCAAACAAAGTTGTAGGCCTAACGTGTTTTTTTGTTAACCAAGCTTCACGTTAACCTGAGCACACCAAAAATCCTTAGCAGTGACCTGGGTCACTGACTCACTGAACAAGCTACACACAGAGTCAGCTTCCTAACAATCATGCATGTTTCGTACAACAAAACCTAAAGAGCTTCGTCATCTTTTATCGGTAAAATCTGTTATTGGTGTACTCATTGAGCCGGCAAGTCTTTTATGATTGCAAAATTTGAGTGAGGAACATTCTGTTCCTCATTTTGCATGCAGCTAGTTTCGAAATGTAACCAGGCCATGTTGCCATATAAGGAAACAGAGCTGACGCAGAAATATTGTGTGGTGGTCGAATGGTTAAAACTCGGAAAGAAACGGCACGCGCACCTGGAAAGTAGAAGGATGGGCTCAACAAGCCCACAACACAATGACGGTAAAATCACTGCACCATGACTCCTCAAGAAGGTAAAGGAAAAGGAAAATCAAGTCAGAATGTGCACCTCACTCATATTTTGTACCAGAGTGCATTTGTCGAGCACGCGTGCGCGCTCATGTGTGTGTGTGTGTGTGTGTGTGTGTGTGTGTGTGTGTGCAGACTTAGGGGCTGTTTTGGTTTTAAAAATACATGCTAGATAGCCCTTGTGGTCAGAATGTCGATATCCTGTCTACAAACTAGGCAAAGCACCTTATGCACACGTTAGTCCTTCTGTTATCCTCGATATAAAAGAATAAATAAATAAATAAATAAATTAGAGGATAGCCTAGTGGTCAGAACATTGCACGCGCAATTTGGCGACCCAGGTTCGAGTCCGTTCGAGGAAATGTTTCTCCTGGAGTTAACATCAGTGCCGACTCCACTCTCCCCAAAAGTCCTTCGGATGAGACTTTAAACCGAGGCCCCGTGTGCGAACGCACGCAGAACATCTTGCGCACACGTTAAATCCTGTTCCGCTTTTCGTAAGAGTAGGCCATCGTGTGCCAGTGGGAACAGATGACAATATTTACAAAAACTGCATACACACGGGGACCGGATGAAAAAAGCACATGATTGCTTATTCTGTTATCCTCGATATAAAAGAATAAATAAATAAATAAATAATATTAATAGTGTTTTGATTAATTAAAACGCTATCTCACCTTTCAATAAAATAAAATAGAATAACCAACAAACACAAAAAGAGGGCAAGCCATGGCTGGTGGCATGGGTGACCCAAACATATAATCATTATCCAGCATGTATCCAGCATGCAGCCTGGTTCCTGGAGGGGTTCAACTGGCCCACAATCATAGACATTCAAAACCTCCGGTTCCACGACCCCCCCCCCCCCCCCCCCAATTTTCCCCTCTTCCTCCCTGTCCCAGTAAACCAGGATTTTCTGAAGGGTCATAAAAATCAATATGGTTATGGTTGGTTGGTGGCACAGTCTATAAATTGGGTAATTCCACTGGGACTATTATACAATAACACGTGTGGTAATAAATACAATGACAATTTGTTGCTATAATTATATATTAATTTTACATCCCAGCGAAGATTTCCTATTTAGGGACTGATACAATGACAGACAACAGCAGCACAACAACCTACACATTTAGGGCAGTAACCCAATGACTCCTAAAACAAAAGTCAAGGGGAAAGCAGGTAAAGTCTCCAACAATCAGGACCTAAACAGTAGTGGGAAACAGGCTAGACAACTGGCTGCTGCTTTATAAGTGCAGTATTTAATATTTCCATGTAGGTGCTTCAAACTAATTAAAGACCAAAAAGATCAATGAAAACGAATTATACAAATGCTAATTACAGGCTACTCCAAAGGAAAGATAAATGTACAAAGTCATACGCAGGGAGGAAAGAAAAAACGGGGTGGATATTGAGGAGTGTGTGTGTGTGTGTGTGTGTGGGGGGGGGGGGGGGGGGGGGGGGGGGCGCTACCTTATTGTCAGGCATGAAAAGCCAATTAAAAAAAATTAAGTCATAGCATTTTGCACAACACACCAAAAGGAAGGTAGTGGCGGTAGTACCAATAATCCAATTAGTGGAAACTGGTTTTTTTTAACTGGAAAACTATGAACTTTTTTTAAAACAAGGCTTTGTCAATTATATCGTTAAACCAGTGTTTATTGAGCAGAGCATATAATGTAAACAACAACATTAGCTGCACAGTGACAGCAAACTTAAAGCTTGTGATTATTGCGCTTAAAAGACATCGTTAGTATAAAGATACGTAGACATAGGCAAATAGTTGCCATCTTTGTGATTATGTTAAGCACTGTTATCCTTTTAACCTATTTTTACATGAAAAACGGAGTTATGAAGAAAAAATGTGGCAAATAATTTGACTATTTCTTATTCTGTTTCAAGAAAGCATTCAAGTAATGCTGGTTTAGGTTATTCTGTCGCACTTGTTTCTAGTAATATTGACAGTTTTGTTAAGGAAAGAAACAAAGTTTTATATCAAACACACATTAATTAAACAAACAGACTCACACTAGGCAATACTGACATGACAAAATATGCAAAAAATCTAGGAACTAGAACCACCAAGTCTGAATTTGTCATTCCTGGCCTAAACTCCATTGTCAACTAAAATCCGTAAATAGACGTTACAAACTAATAAAATGCAGCCGAGTGTGAAAAATAACTGAAAGAGTCACTCTTGGAAGAATGCGCAAAGTGAATGAGAAAAATACCAACAAGGAAGGGCTCATGAGGCAGTATGCGCACACAAAAGTCCTAATTCAACTAGGAAAAAATACCGCTATTTTTTCCCCAACCCATAAAATCTGAGAAATCGAACAGTTGTAGTCTAATACATTGTAGAGGACTTTACTTTTACCAAAACATTATGGAACAGGGTCGAGCGAGAGTGATCAAGAGTTATGATTATGTGGTATTTGGGTTTAAAACATTGAATTTTGTGTGTGTGTGTGGGGGGGGGGGGGGGGGGGGGGCGTGTTTGTATGTATGCCAGTGTGCGTGCATGTCTTGAAATCTCTTTTATTTATACAGAGATTTTATCAGAATCACGCGTGTGTGCATAGTTGGCCTGTGGTATAATGGAACTATGGATAGCTGGTTTCTGGTATAATGGACCTATGACCTATCCATAATTTTTTGGTAAACAGTGAGTAGTCTGGGACTTGAAAAAAACAAAATATCTTAGGTGCTTTAAAATGCCAATGAACAAAAGACAAGAAATACTTTCATCTTGGATATATATATATATATATATATTTATATATATATATATATATATTATATATATATATATTATATATATATATATATATATTTAGTAGTAGTAGTAGGCACCCATCAGCCTCGGAAGACTATGGAGTTGCGCTCTGGTCTTTAGAGCGCAAAGCCTGGGCAAGTATGTATGGAGGGCAAGCTGTTACCCATGCAGCAGACCCCCCCACTATATATATACGTCATCAGTATTATTTTTTCTTTTTTTTTTTGATTGGTCATATTGGGTGGAATGTATAGTGGCAAGTCTCCTGTGCTTGTGACACTGCTGGATCCTTCTTCAGGGTACCTCATGTAGGGGACATAACTGCAGCTATGCTCAGTTGTCTGGCCGCCAGTCATACAAGGGCACTGCTCTGTGTAACATTATACAGTCACTTTTGAAGTAAGACTATAAACTGAAGTCCCATGTGCAAACGCATGCAGAACATCTTGTATACACGTTAAAAATGTTCTGCCTATCAAACAAGTAGGTCATTGTGTGCCAGTGGGAACAGATGACAAAATTCACAAAACCTCTTGCACATAAGGGTTGGATGTAAAAAAAAAAAATAAAAAAGGCAGTGGAGTGTTTTTTTATCATCCACAAAATAAAAATCTGAATACAGAGTTTCATGCAGATAATTGTATGGTAGTTTAGGAGGTTGTGGCCTGTCCTGAGCCTAAACCTACACACCTGCTCCTATCATCCTCCAGCAGGGTCTGACCTGTTGTCATGTGGATGTTGGTGTGTCCACTTCTTTGTAGCCTGGTCTTGAGGATGGTCATGGCTTCAGAGTGCCTTGTGCCGTCCTCAGCCAGGGAGTCAGCAGTCATTGCCAAGCATAATGCAGTGGAAAGTGGAAAGGGTTTTAACATGTGCACAAAACATTTACATACAAGACCTCATTTTATACTTATATCCAAAAGAATTTGGGGGAGTGGAGTTGGTATTGATGTTAACTCCAGGGGGAAAATCCCTCATTTTATACTCATATCCAGTGGAGTTGGTACTAATGTTAACTCCAAGGGAAAAATCCCCTCTTGGTGGTGGTTTGAATCCCTGTCACAGATTGCAAGCTCAACACCTCAACCACCAGGCGATCCCACCCCCTTCAGCTGGATTTGAAATGAGAGGTCTGCAGTCACCCAATACAGGTTTCCCCATTTCCTCTGGCCTTAAATAGTGCTTTGGGTGCTAGTCTTTGGAAAAAAACGAGTTCTTTGAGTACAATACAGATTGAGTGAATTCAAAAGAACTTATGGCAATGTGAATTGTGCCTGACAAAATTCTACTCCTTACGCAATCAGATTTACATAAAAAGAATGGAAGGCAACATGTTGTGTGGTTTTGTGTTTTACCCAGGAAGAGTGACTTGAATTAGACAAAGAGAGTAAATGATAAGGCTTTTCTTTTCCTCTCTCTCTCAAATACACACACACACACACACACACACATCTCACACACTTGCATGTTATTGGCACACACTCACACTCATATGGGAATGCACACAAATATCATACACACTTTGAAATAGTGATCATTATTTATTATGCAAAATACATGCTTCATGTTCAGAAAATACAAAAAGTCACAGTCACTCAATCATGGAGCAGAATCTTTCAACAGGAATGAACTGTAGGAATGTTTGTTTGTTTCAGCAGTTAGTGTCTGGTTAGAGTTAAAGCAACAATGAACCCATTGGAGTCATATTCAAGTTTATACTGTAGCTATTCTGTAATCTGCTGTTTTGGCCACTGTTTACAAATTTAAGAGACATCATTTTAAATGGACAAATTAATCTAGACATATTAAATCATATCGATTTCAACTTTGTTTTGGTACTTTTGAATTTTTACCATACATGTCTCCATTGTTATAAGTTTTGTTCTCCATGAAATCAGTAAATGGTAAAAAATAACAAAAATCCCAACCCCAAAAGCTTTGATACATTCCCATGCTTACCCTGACAGAGTAACCCATCAATTCATTTACAAAATGCAAGCACTGGTTCTTAGCACACATCAATAACTGACAAAGTTTTTGGCTTGGGCCAAGTTTTCCTGGTTTAACCCCCTGGTTCTGTTGGGCTTAAAAGATAGATAGAGTCAATGCCTTGTACAAAGACATTATAGCAGAGTTGATGGCTTGTACAAATTATCAAACAATGCTGTAAATTGTTTTCTGATGTTGATGGTGGTAGAGTCAGAAAAACCATCACATGTATTTCTAGAAAACAAAATGTTTCTCTCCAAAGGCTTTCATATAAATAAAATATAACATCAAAAACAAAAGAGCTGTTATTTGGATGACTTTGATACATGCATTCCTAAAATTGTTTGTCATTTCTCAGATATAAAAGTTTTCATATTGCAGGTTATTGTGGGTTACCCAAAATAGAGATTGATACATTGTTAAACATTCTTTGTTCACACCTGCACATAATCACATACATGTTATGAGACCACCAGTCCCTGTCCCTTGGTTACACATATGTATCATACACATAACACTGGAAGGGATACAGAAATACTTTGGGCTAAACATTTTTACAGATCATGAAATCATTCACATTACCATTCAACACCCACAGGCCAATGAGAATCATCATAGAGAAATCCATCTTCCACTTCAGCATAAAATCAAAATGACAACACAATGATGTGGGCAGTGAAAGAAGCATTTTTATAAGAGGGTGGGGTAGGGAACTGGGAGTTGAACCCTCAACCTTTGAAATGTGAACCTGGCTTCTAACTAACCTGGTGCCAGACTACTTTGTGTGTGTGTGTGTGTGTGTGTGTGTGTGTGTGTGTGTGTGTGTGTGTGTGTTGTGTGTGTGTGTGGCACGTGTTCATACCCTCTTTTGTGTCCTTTTTGCTATTTCATTCTACATAAAAACAACAAAAACAATTCTATATAAAAGCAACAAAGTGAAACAAAATAATCAAACAACATCCCCCCCTCCCCGAATTTTGTTTAAAAATTTTCTTCAACACGCAAGAAATCTATAACCATCTCACTGATGCTGCTCAGAATCTCTACCTAGCAGCTGCTTTGATTTCTTTTTTGTTTTATGACATCGGATGACAGTAAGAAAAAGGGCCATGTTTCTTCTTCCTTACTTTGATCTTCATTTTTTCCCCCTTTTTTCTGCTGGAGCCTCAAACATATATTATATCTATTAAAAAAAGACCTCCCCCCATGTATCTATCATTCATTAGAACATTCCAGAAAAAAGGAGGTGACTGAATCTGAAAGAGCAGACAGCAATCATTAAAAACTGAAGGGTGACTGCAGCAACTGACAGGAATCAGCCCTATAGTCCATGCCACTGTGATGTTGCTATGGTTGGTACTCATGTCTGATCTCTTCAGCCTACTCAGCAATACTGTGGTGCAGGTAACACTCATCTGAAAGTGTTCAAACTTCACTCACTACTTCAACTCAACTCACTGTCTCAAGATAAAAGATACTCAGGAAGCTGTGGGTTCCAATCGTGGTGTTTAAAATTTTTAAAAATATTTATTTATTTTTATTTTTTATTTATTATTTTTTTCAAATCATGGGGTTGTCGACTGGTGAATTAAGGGTGAGGATCTTTACAATCTCCCAGGTCAACATCAAGTGCAGGCCTGCTATTGCCTTAAAACCCTTTCTATATATATATATCTACACACGCAGAAGATCAAACATGAAGGTCAAAGATACTGTGGTTCATGTCACCGTTCGGTGGGTCATGGAAAAACGAACATACCCAGCATGCAGCCTGTACAATGAAATGAACTGCTAGAAAGTTGGAATGTGTCAGTTGAGGCCAACAGGCAGACCTCCTGCAAATTTACAAGTACAGGAAAAGACCTGGTGCGATGCATCCTCCTAGTAAGGGAATGCAGAGAGAGAGAGAGAGAGCGACAGAGACAGAGACAGAGAGAGAGAGAGAGAGAGAGAGAGACAGACAGACAGACAGACAGACAGACAGACAGACAGACAGACAGACAGACAGACAGACAGGAATAAAAAAGATACACTCTCCCCAAATTTGATTTTGAAACTAACAAATTGTAAGAGCAAGACAACCCCCACCTCCTCCCGCTCAAAGTTTAGTCTTGCAACAGTTAAAAGTTAAAAAAAAAAGATTTCAAGAGTATCACCACATTAAATCATATGAAACAATCAACAGGTTTGCATTGTTAGTAATAACAGTTAACATCTCAACTTTCAAATACAACTAACCACCCTGAAAATCCTAAGGTGGTTTTCCTTAACCAACAATTTGCTATTTCAATTTGAATGGAAAAAAAAAACACACACACACATACATACATACATAATTTACAGAGTAACACTCATATCACAGGTATTTACCATTCAGGATACAATATTGGTTCAAGCTGATTATGGACGGATGGTTAATAAAAACAACAACAACACAACAACCCAAACAACAAGAATGTTCAGTCACAGCGATCCCATTTTCATGGCTGTCTTCTTGGTTCTGTTGATGACCGAGACAGAGGCCATTTTCTGATTCAGCCATGGGGGTGGGAACACTGCCAATACATAGAGGCCACACTCCCCTTCTAAATGCCACTGAACTTCAAATCCACAGAGTTCCAGTTTCCATGCAGCTTGAGAAAGAATCAGCTGTTTGGAAATGTCCGCAGTTTCCATGAGGCGCTGGATTCTTCCGATTTGTCAGCGTCTGGCCTGCACACACATGCACACAAACACACACACACATTTGCACACGCGCGCACACACAGACACATGCATGCACACACAAAGCACATGCACGCACACACACACACACACACACACACACAACACACACACACACCACACACCACACACACACACATTGTTGTAGGTACAGGTCTGTTAGATAAGATGATAAGCTGAGTTTTTATGTACAATGTGTTTACCAGCATGTAAATGAACCTACAACAGTGAAAAAAAGCAATTGCTTTTGGGACTCTTATGCATCAGAAACCCACTCTTTAAGATATGAGAAAACACTCATGCAGAGAAGGAAATGCCCCCCCACCCCCCAAAAAATTAACAACATGAAACTGATGCCACCTTCCCAGGATAAAAATTTCACAGAGAGAACTGCTTTGAACAGAGAACACGCTACAGACCATCACTTGTTCCTCAATGCACACATCACTCCAGCATCAAAATGGAGACACATCTGCTTTGAACAGAGAACATGCTACAGAACATCACTTGTTCTTCAATACACATCACTCCAGCATCAAAATGGAGACACATCTGCTTTGAACAGAGAACATGCTACAGACCATCACTTGTTCCTCAATGCACACAACACTCCAGCTTCTGCCAGTATCTTCTCTACATATATGCTTACATTTAAACCAGCTGACCTATATCATTTTGGGGATGAATTTTTGAGTCAGTAGGTGTTGTTCTTTTTTATTTTGGCCTGAAGGAGATGTAAACGCACATTTCCACAAGAAAGTGGGGTGCACAAGAGACATCTATCTCACCTCAGGCCACAAGCAGAAGCGGTCCTACCACCTTCTCTGTCCCCTCTGCTGGGGTGCATCAGTCGTCTGCAACAACATCCACAGCTGATCAGAAATACATACATACATGTATACACACACATGCTACACACACATACACACACATGTACACACAATATGTACACACACACATGTACACACACACACACACACCACACATATATATATATATATATATATATATATATATATATATATAATATAAATTATATAAAGCAATGAACAAATATCATAAATGAAGATCACAACGAAGTCATTCTGACTCCTGCCAATTACAAGACCAAAAGGATTTCTAAGCTGAAAAAGTTTGTGACAATCTTCACAGGGTTGATGGCTTTCTTCTGTCTCTTAGCCAAGACAGACCCCCCCCCCCCCCCTCCCATCCCCCAGCTTTACTCACATACACTGCAAACTGTCTCAAATGTGAATTAAACCAGCTTTTGGTCCAACTATCCACTGCACTAGTTACTGTTCCAGCATGGCTGAATGCTGTTACATCCTTCAGGTCATTGTTTGCCAGTGGGAACAGATGACAAAATTTACAAAACTGCATACACATACGCACCCAAGGACTGGATGTAAAAAAGCACATGAGTGAATATTCCATTATCCTCAATATAAAAGAATAAATAAATAAATAAAATAATAAATCACATATGATTATCCATCATAAACAAAAACACAGAACACAAAATGGAGAATAATGAAATTCTACAGGAACCAGTGACTTGACACAATACAGAGAGCCCAATAGAACAGTGACACTGACGATTTGATGAAGGAGTTCTCTGTCAGTGTTTCTGCCATGTCGTCATCGTCAGCGTCCTGGCTGTCCTCAAAGTAGTCATCAGCAGGCACCAGGTCCTGAGCCTCCCGCGCCTGGTGAAGCATCAACTCCAGCTCCTGCACATCACACCACAGCACACCACACTGACCGACTCACATCACTCACTCACATGGGGGGGACGGATAGTGGTCAGAACATTGCGCAGGCAATTTGATGACCTGGGTTCAAATCTGTCGAGGAGATTTTTCTCCTGGAGTTAACATCAGCGCTGACTTCACTCTCCCCAAAATTCCTTCGGATGAGACTTTAAAACCAAGGCCCGTGTGCGAATGCACATAGAACATCTTGCGGACACATTAAATCCTGTTCCGTTTTCATAAGAGTAGGCCATAGTGTGCCGGTGGGAACAGATGACATTTACAAAACTGCATACACACAGGGACTGGATGTAAAAAAGCACAAGAGTGCTTATCCCATTATCCACGATATAAAAGAATTAAAAAAAAAAAAAAATCACCACGGGTACATGTGTGTGTGTGTATGAAGGACTAGATGAATCCAGGATATACATCTGTGGTTGCACAACTGATCAGAAATTGCAGATTATGTGTATCAGAAATTACAGATTATGTGCATCAGAAATTACATCCATTCTACAGTTACCATGTATCCTGCATTCTCAACCATAGGAAAAGTGCAATATAAATGGCCAATTGTCATCATCATCATCACTATCATCATCATTATCATCATCATTATCATCATCACAATTACAATCACTTTTATTAACCCTAGTAGCGCTGTAATAACGGCAGCGGTACTAGGTGCTGCTGGCTGAATTAACAGCAGCCATTGTTGATTTGCAGTAGGGTGGGGTCAAACAACTCCTGATATTGATATGTAAAACTAAACTAAGTGTGTAAAGTTGTAAATCACTGGAAAGCTTAGATAACAAGCTTTTAAAAGAGTGAAATTTTATAGCAGCATGTAGTGTTTATGATAATGTAAAAAATAAATAAAGTTTAAAAACTGCGCGTGCATTACCAATCACTGTTGCGATGTCGGTGACCCAGATTGATTTTAACACGATATGCAATGTTGTTGCGGTGCAAAAATGTCATGATTCGATAAATACTGTCTCTTGACATAAGTTTAGAAAAAATAAAGAGCTTCCGTGGCTTTATCGGTCGTCAAATACTCGGAAAAGTCCAGCGAAATGATCGACGCGATCGCAATCGTCATGGCGGTGAACACTTATTTCGTGCGAACTGGCAGCGTTCTATGACGAAAATACGACAATCGCTTGATTTCGTGTGATGCAAAGTACTCGACAGCATATAGAAATGACTTAAAAACAGTTATTTCGAAGCCGTGTTGCGTTAAAATAAAGTAAAACAATGTATGACATCGAAATCGCCCGGTAGCTATGAAGTGCTTTGGACAAAACTTAGCACCGCTCGATTCAGTCCGATCGCGATCAATTTTTCCGAAGTTTTTCAAAAATATTTCACAATCCTTACCTTATCGTCTCTATTATCGTTTAATTCAACCAAATCCAGCCTCTAAAACTCCTCATCGCCGTCAATATCGTAAAAAAAACTCGAAAAATACTTCGAGTGATACGAGCGCAAACACTTTGCCGCCATTTTGTTTTCAGGCGATCGACGTTCGTCCAAAAAAAATAAAAATACACCTCTAAACCAATCAGAATCCTCGTTGCTTGCGACTGCGGACGACCTTCACCCATTTCTGCGGCCCTACAATGGCCTTCACGTTCATTGGATGACCTTTGAAAGCGAAAGAAAGCCTTCAATTACGATCACCGATGTCATCGCGGAATATTCCGGGAGCCGCCAGAAATGCTGCACTACGTCACTCCGGAGTAATCCGGGAACAGCGCTACTAGGGTTAACACCTCATACTGATGACTCAACAGTCAACATACAGGGGGAGAGCACTCACGACACTCAGGGGAGACAACACACCTCATCTGAGTCGTATTCCTCAAAGTCATCCGCATACTGAGCCTCCTCTTCGCTTGTTGCTCCACTGACGGCTGCTGCTTTGTCTCCAGCAATATCTGGCACAGAACAGAAGTCTGTGACATTGTCACCAGCAATATCTGGCACAGGAAAGAAGTCTGTGACATCATCACCAGCAATATCTGGCACAGGACAGAAGTCTGTGACATCATCACCAGCAATATCTGGCACAGGACAGAAGTCTGTGACATCATCACCAGCAATATCTGGCACAGAACAGAAGTCTGTGACATCACCAATCCCCTCACCAGTTCTGTGGAGCCAGCCCAATTGGTCAAACCATATCAAACAATGTTAGTTTCTTGTTCAGCACCTATGTAGATCACTTCACAGTATGTCTTTAAAAAAAAAATCACTGTGTGTGAGTGTGTGTGAGAGAGAGAGAGACAGAGACAGAGAGAGAGAGAGATAGAGAAAGAGACAGAGAGAGAGAGACAGAGACAAGAGAGAGAGAGAGAGAGTTGACACTTGATAATTTTAATTATGAAAGGCCGTGGCCCGTTACAATGGGGATTTTTCACGCATCACATACATCACATCCTAAGGTATAAGGAATGGTAATCAGTCACATGTGGGTTCTACCATAGACATAGAATATTTTGGGGAAAAAATCATAACGGGAGAGAGAGAGAGAGAGAGAGAGAGAGAGAGAGACAGAGACAGACAGACAGACAGACAGACAGACAGACAGACAGACAGACAGAGACAGAGAGAGACAGAGAGAGAGAGACAGAGAGAGAGAGCTTGGTGAGTGTTTAGATGTGTGTGTGTGTGCAACATGTGTGCATGCATGCGTGTCTGTTAGTTGCTTGCTGAGTACCACAAGTTTCAACCCCCACAGCAGGAGCACTAACTATATCCTGGTGACTATGCAGAGTCCACACACAAGCAGGTGTTGAGAAAGATGGCTGCTGGTGTAGAGCACCCCCCCCCCCCTCCCCCGGCCAAGTCATGAGGAAACAAACAAACAAACAAACAAAGAAACAAACTACAAATAACTGTCCACACTTAGTACATTTCCCTAACAACTTGCAGGATGGCGTTACTTGATTCTGCAAACTGTTATACAATAGGCGTACTTTAAAATGTAAGTATGCACATGCTGTATAGCATATTCCTGTGCAGAAACATGTTACTGCAATATCTCCTCTCCCCAACTAGCTATCATATTATGAAGTGATGTTTGCTTCAGACACTTTCACACCTGGCTTATTGTAAAATGGGTCACAAGCATGCACTTTTTTCCTCACGGTATATTTGTTCAAATCTCTATTGCATCCTTTCACTTACTGATATGATGTATTTGGTTACATACAGCAACCCTATCCATTGTGACATATTTCTAAGCAAGAAGACCAAACAATACTCACTCACTCACTCACTCAGTCCCATGTCCCAAAGGACGTAGGGGGGACATGAGAGAAGACGCAACAGAGATCTTTTTCCATGCTTCACGATCCTGTGTGGCTAGTAGGAGGTGTTGCAGGGGTTGGGCGGTCCAGTCTTTGATGTTGTCAACCCATGATTTCTTTTGGCGGCCTCTTCTTCTCTTGCCCTCGACTGTTCCTTGCAGGATGGTTTTTGCTAGGTGTTGTGTCTTGTGGTGTGACCAAACCACATCAGCTTTCTCCTCTTTATGGTGGAGAGCAAAGGCTCTTGGGGGCCCACACGCTTTTTGATTTCTTCTTTCACATAGTTATTGGTCTTGTGTTCTTTGTATGATATTTTGAGGAGTCTTCTGTGGCACTTGTTCTCGAATGCTTGGATTCTCCTCTCTAACTCTGCTGTCAGAGTCCATGATTCACAGCCATATAGGAGGATAGATATCACGAGGGATTTGTAAAGGTGGTATTTGGTGCAGAAGCTGATGTTGTTGCTTCTGATGATCTTCTCGAGTCTGACTAGAGCAGATGTTGCTGTTGCAATGCGAGCTTTCACTTCATTGTTTGATGTGCCATCTTTTGTTAGGATGGAGCCTAAGTATTTGAATTGGCTCACCTCTTCTAGTGTTTCTCCATTCATCTTTATTTCCGTGATGTCATTACTCACGCTGTTGACCATGATCTTTGATTTCTCTGTACTGACCTCCATGCCGTATGCGCTCGCTCGATCTGTTAAATTGTCTGTGAGGATTTGCAGTTCTTTGCAGGATTTGCAGGATGGCTGCTAGTATTGTTTGTGAGGGCAGCAGCAAACAAGAACTGCAAATCCTCACAAACAATACTAGCAGCCATCTAAAATCACAAATGAACAGAGACATTACAAGGAGTAATGATAAAAAGAAATGAGTGTATGTCCTTAACAAAGGAAAGAGTTTTGTTTCAAACCCTCAATCAGCTTGACATACCGTGTCTAACATATGCAGTTTGGGCTCACCTGCCAGCCACTACTGCATAAGTCAGATGTAGAAAATATGGAGTGAGCTAAAAAAAAAAAAAGAAAAAAAAAGAGAGAACTGAAATGGCCACAACAACAGCATGGACGACATACCTTCTTCAATTTCTGAGTCGGATGATTCATCAAAGTCATCGGAATATTCTGAGTTAACGTCTGCATCATCCTGTTGAGCCCGAGCCTTGGTTTCTGCAATGAAAAATAGCAAGAGAATCAATGCCATGAGATACAGCAAGAGAATCAATGCCATGAGATACAGCAAGAGAATCAATGCCATGAGATACAGCAAGAGAATCAAGGCCATGAGATACAGCAAGAGAATCAATGCCATGAGATAGAGCAAGAGAATCAATGCCATGAGATACAGCAAGAGAATCAATGCCATGAGATACAGCAAGAGAATCAATGCCATGAGATAGAGCAAGAGAATCAATGCCATGAGATACAGCAAGAGAATCAATGCCATGCCTGATGCTGCTCATACACTTGGATATACACACACCACCTGCACAGTTAACTCGGCTTAGTAACAAACAATTCATGTTGCATTGAAAAAAGTCAATATGCTATTAATTTGTATGGCTATAAATCTCCAGTCTTACTCTGTAAAAAATGTTAGGTAGCCGAGTGATTACTGTAATTGTCTGGGACAAGACAGGCCTGTGGTTTAAATCTGATTCCCATGTATTCCACAAAACAGTAAATAGCAGTTGGTGCACAACTCTTTTGGATAAGACAATGCACGAAGGTCAGGACTACATGAAAATATTAAGTAGAATATGAAGTTACTCACTCCTGTCATTGAAACTAAGGGATTTTGCTTGTGATTAATTGCCCATCTTTTTAACACTTTTTATTAATGTACTTGTATGCTTGGTGAATGGACGGCCTCACTTTTTGGCTTTTTGGCATTTGTCAGATGGACAAGTCAGTCGCAGTTCTGAGGGCAGTGGTATGCCACCAGTCTTCCAAGCAGCCATATCATAAATATCCAAGGCTTGAGATGGCAAAGCCTTGGTTTATCATGTAAGTAATGCCTTTTGTCAGATAGTTTGTACAAAAACAAGAATGTTTTGCTATGGACAGAAGACCATAACAAAACAGGCAAATTCAACAGAAAGCATTGTTACCATCAGGGGCCACACCAGGTTTCGCTACACTGGTCACGCCTGTTTCTTGAGGGGGTTGCAACTCTTGTTTTCCCACACTGCATTTCACCCTGGGAGTGGCCTCCCCTGTGTGTCTGCGTGCTGCTCTGGGACTGAGGCAAAACACAGCAATAGCATGTTGAAAACAATGTGTACTGACTGTTAGTTTGGTTCAGAACACTACACAAACATGTTGCAAAACAATGTATACTAATTCTTGGTTTGATTCATAACACTGGACAAACGTGTTGCAAAACAAAATGTTATAATCTTGTTCAAGTTCAGAATAAAGGACAAGGCCTTCAGATGAGACTGTAAACTGAGGCCCCATGTGCAAACACACACAGTACATCTTAAGCAAACATTAAAAACATGTTTCCCATTTCAGAAGAGTCGGCTACTTCATGCTGGTAGGAACAGATGATAAAACTGAAGAAAAAACACCTAACCCATGCACATGGGTACCGTGTTTAGACACCATCCCTGAAGTTGGAATGTGAACACTTTAATGGAGCATACACATCATCCCATACACAAATGATCCCATTCACAAAATCTCACCATTGGTGAACTCGGAGCACTAGCCAAGAAACAAGGAAACAACCCCCCTCCCCCCAAAAAAAAACAAATAAAAAAAAAACAACCCAAAACATAGGGCAAACATGTTGAGGACAAAGTGAAATAACCTTGGTTCTAGTTCACAACTAAATGACAAACATAATAACAAAGCATAATAACCCTTGTTGTGGCTCAGGAACAAGAGAATAACAAGTTTTAAACAAAGTATCCTAACCCTCTGTCTGGCACAGAACAAAGGAATAGCAAACAGAGGAAACGGAACAAGACAGACGACGTCATGAACTACAGAACTGTACCTTTTCAACAAAAAAAATGTGATTATTATTTTATTTTTTTAAAGAACTGCACAGATACCTACCTGGCCACAGAAGGCTTCAGCAAGGAGCTGTCTCCTGAAGAATCTTGAGCTTTGTGGAGCAGGGTGGACGTGTTTGCTGAGCGCTGCTTCCTCAAGGTTTCTGTCTGCTGGATGAAGGAGGAGAGGTGCTCCTTCACATAGGGCAGGTTCAGTATGGCACTGGCACTGCACACACCACACAGCATACCATGGGGGTGAAGAGGACAGGGTGTGTGTTGGGGGGGGGGGGGGGGGGGGGGGGGGGGGGGGGGGGGTAGGGGGGTGGTTTGTGTGTGTGTGTGTGTGTGGTGTGTGTGGGGTGTGGTGGGTGGGTGTGATGTGTGTGTGTGGTGTGTGTGTGTGTGTATGTGTGTGTGTGTGTGTGTGTGTGTGTGTGTGTGTGTGTGTGTGTGTGTGTGTGTGTTGTGAGTGTGTAAAGAGAGAGACAGTGTGAGCATGTGTCTGTAAAAAGAGAGAGTGTGTATGAATAAAGAGAGAGATGGAAGAGGGGGAGAGAGAGAGAGAGAGAGAGAGAGAGAGAGAGAGAGAGAGAGAGGAGAGAGAGAGAGAGAGAGAGAGAGAGAGAAAGAGAAAGAGAAACAGACAGACAGAGAGAAAGAGCGAGAGAATGAGAGACAGAGAGAGACAGAAAGACAGACAGACAGACAGAGACAGAGACATAGAGACAGACAGAGAGACACAGAGACAGAGGGTTACAAGCACAGGAGAAGACCAGTCAATAGTCAATATTCCCAAACAACTGAAATACATGAAGTCAACGTATCATCTGTCCCTCACCTCGGTCGATCCTCTGGGGCCTTCACCAGCACTTTGTTGATGATCTCATGGACACCCTCTGAATAATGAGACGGCACTGGCTGAAAAGAAAATCAAACCACAACAGTTCTTCGAATGAGAGAGTCCAATGACCAATCCAATGATGTTGCTTAGAGCCCCGCCAACCACACAGGCCATATCAGGGCTGTCGCCTCATCACATTTTAAAACTCGTATTAAAAGTGTGCGACTATGTACAGTTTAAAACGAGGTATAAAACCAATTCGACTGTACTTGCTTGTAATGACTCCCCGCTCAACCATAAGGCTCAGCCCAGGATAGCCACCATGTTGTGGGAAAACCCACATCGATCACACATAAAATAAGATAAAGCCAAAACCAGATTCCTTAAACCACCTTGTCCTTAGAGAGCAACCATACCACTTTCGCTCATATCAGACGGAAAAAGCCCAATTCTCTCAGGAAGTTAAAATGGTGTCCGGTGGAACATCCCAAAAGAGGATCTTTAGCAAAGGGGGGGGGGGGGGGGGGGGGGGGGGGGGGGGGGGATAAGGGAAAAGGCAGAAACAAAGGGAGTGACAAAAGAGGGGAAATTTGTGACACAGAATTCCCAGAAATTGGGGATGCTATTCATACAGAAAGAGCCTCCAGCATCCCCAAGGCTGAAGAGAAATCAGTTCAGACAAGGGATCAACCAGAAAAGATAGACAATAATCAAAGATTCTCCTTTCATTCTCTTTTTTTTTTAAGTTAAAATATCATTAATAATAAACAAACCTCCTCTCATCTTAAAAAAAAAAAAAGCTGACAGACCACAACCAGTGAATGAGACATAAAACTAAAATCAACAACACGGAGACCATAGCAGACAACAAACCACAACCAGTGTACCTGGAATTTGGCTTTGACGATCTTGAAGAAAAGGCTGATGAGGCTGTTGCCATCAAACGGTGGGTGGAGAGCACACATCTCATACAGCAGGCAGCCCAGGGCCTGAGGACAGGGACACAAACAAACACAACACCCACTGAGAGTCATAAACATCCATTCAAGTCAGTAAACACCACTCAAAGTCGTAAACACCCACTCAAAGTCATAAAACACCCAGTCTCATAAGTCATAAACACCCACTCAAAGTCGTAAACACCCACTCAAAGTCGTAAACACCCATTCAAAGTCGTAAACACCCACTCAAAGTCATAAACACCCACTCAAAGTCATAAACACCACTCAACAGTCATAAACACCCACTCAAAGTCTAAACACCCACTCAAAGTCATAAACAATTCAAACATAAACAAATTCTACGTAGTAGTCTGTTAGGTTACCCCCACACTCAAAGTCACTGTCTATCAGTATGTCTATAACATAGTTGCTGCTGTTGTCTATGTATGTGTATAGTTGTGGTTACCCCCACAACACTCACTAAGGCTCTCTGTCTATGTCTGTATGTCTATTAGCTGTGGCTGCCCTCTCTGTCTATGTATGTATGTCTATTAGTGTGGCTCCCCCTCTATCACACTGGTCTATTTGCTCTCTGTCTATGTCTGTAGCTGTCTATAGTGTGGCTGCCCTCTCTGTCTATGTCTGTATGTCTGTGTCTCTGTGGCTGCCCTCTCTGTCTATGTCTGCTGTAAGCCTGTGTCTATGTGGCAGCTCACCCAGATGTCTGACTTGGAGTTGTAGGGGATGTCCTGGCAGAGCTCTGGGCTGAGGTAGGAGGGGGTGCCCACCACTAGTCTTGGCCACGTCAATGGTGCTGTCCAGCACCTTGGAGATCCCAAAGTCACCTGACAGCAACATACCATCATGACACATACGCTGATATCATCTTGACACATACACTGACAGCCAACACACCATCTTGACACATACACTGACACCAATACACCATCTGACACATACACTGACACCAACACACCGTCATGACACATACACTGACAGTAACACACATACACTGCCACCAACACACCCATCATGCACATACACTGACACCCTTTTAACAGTGACACCCTTTTGAAAAAATACATCTGTTCCTCAGCTAGAGCTCTGAGGATCACCAATGGGAGATTTTGTGTTTGGCAACAATTTCTTTCCAATTCCCTTTTAAACAAAAATATATTTTACTCTACAAACTAAACTACTGAGGTAACATCAGAGCTGACTTGAAATAAACAAACAAGAAACATTGTGCATCCAAATATAAATATGCCACTTATCTTAAGCTAATTCTTGTCTTTAAGTTATTCAATAAATGAACTCAGCTTCTTCATAACCATATTCAAAGACATCATCAGACCTCAAAGGGATTTTTCTAAAAATGCTTCTGATCATCATAAAAATAGAGCTCCAAAAATGTTAAATTTCATAAACTAGATAAAATACTATAGACAGAAGATTTTCAATGCTACTTAAACTGTCTCTATCAATAAGTAATATTCAAATCATCAAGTGAATACAATATCATTTTTCCTGTATGAATATTTGAGTTTAAAACTTACTTACATACTGTGTATCTTATACAAGAAGACATTTTCCCAACAAATGAAACTACACCTTGCTCATCAGTTTTATAGTCTTTTTCATATGAATGCGTGCACACGCGCACACATGCATGCACCCACACATGCACCCATGCATGCATGCATGCAACACACACACACCAATACATAAGACACACAGACACACACACACATCACACCACACACACACCACACTACCATGTTTTGATAATAAATCATTCTCACTGAATAGGTGCTTACCTATCTTCACAATGTTGTTCTTAGTGAGAAAGACATTCTCTGTTTTCAGATCCCTGGAGAGCAAAACACAATCAATTGAATCACAATGAGGGAACACAGAAAACGAGGAATAACAATATTTGTACTATAAAACAGAAAACTTTATTTGAAATACCTTACCTAAAAAAAAATACAAAAGGAAAGTTCATACAGAACGTTGAGTTCCAAAAAAATCTAGGACTTTTTAAGGACTTTTAAGGGCCCCACTCTCATTTTTCAAGGACCTTCATTGATAAACAGTGCTTGCATTTTAGAATGTTCACACAGTTTAAGGTAGAAAGAAAATATTTATAGCCATTTTGTGCAATTTTTCTTCATGACATAAAATCAATATTTCTATGTTTTTGCTTTAAGCACAAGGCATATAAAATGGTAAAGATATGAGCATTAACAAGCAGAAATATCAGGGGTCATAAACGCACACATACATGCATGCATGCATGCGTGTGCATGCACACACACACACACACACACACACACACACACACACAACACACACACACACACACACTGCTAATGCATACACAAACTCATAAATGAACACACTTTTTAAAAAGACCCTACATACTCACACCAAAAATTCCAAGAAAAAAAATCTAAGCAAAGCCATGTCAAAATAAATGTGTCTTAAGATTGGTTTCAAAAGCAGACAGAATTGGAGTGTAATAGAAAACATAGCTGGCAACACTGAGACACAAGGGGGAAAAAAGGTACAGTTATACCTGTGTAAAACTTTCTTGGAATGGATGTACTGCACCGCCATCAGAATCTGTATGAACCACTGCACACAGTGCAAAGAATAATGAGCACAACAAAGAAATGCTAATAACAACGAGTAAAACACAGAAATAAGACATCAATCATGACAAGAATCACACTACAGAAAATCTTGACCAAAAAACTGAATAAAACTGGTAAGTCTTCCACATAGAATCCCATCTACATGTAAGTAGATACACATGCATGCATGCACGCATACACACAAGCTCGCACACACACACACATTCATGCATGCACGCAACACACACACGCATGCATGCATGCACGCACACATGAATGCATGCACGCACACACATACACACACACACACACACACACACACACACCACACCACACACACAAACCATGTAAAGAAAATATCTCCTCAAACATTTCTTCTGCAAGTGCTATGGTTTGCTATATATACTAACACACAGTTTCAGGTATCAGAGCCTTGTTTCTGACATGCAAACTTCTTTTGTGTTTTAAAAATACAGGAAAACCAAATCAAATACTAATTTGAACCAAACAAATTCTACCTGCATGATTTGCTTCTCTGCCAGTGGTGAATTTTTCTGCAACAAAAACCAAGACAGATTGGATATAGATTGCAGATTGGATAAAGACAATAATATTGATAAAGTTTAGTCTGTTATCCATAAATCTGATACAATCTTTGAAACATAATCAAAGCACATAAATATAAACAGAAGAGCACATGTATACAGGTCTGTCTCATTCCAGCACTCACACCCACATATTGGTTTTGTTTGCAAGGGTGAAAATTAACCCTTTGATTGCCCATATAAAGAACCAGAACCTGAATCTGCTCTGCCAAAGGATTTTTGCCCAAATGGGGTAATAATTCACCAAAAAATCTAGCATCTAAACTACCAACAATTTGATATTGACATGTGTACAACTTTTGCACAGAATTGAATTCTGCATTAAACCAAACTAATTTGAAGGCCAAGTTGGAATTTATAAACATGCCTGAATCATCCAAAAATAAACAAATAAAAAATAAAAAACTGCTCCAGTCAGCCAACGAAACTGAAGAAAAAACAGACTTTCCGTCCACGCAACGGGATTTCCCAACCATATATGGGTAGAGGGAATCCCACACAAGCTTAAAATATCAATTGTTTTGGAATGGACCTTAAAACGAAGTTAGGAAAAATCGGGAAAATCGGTGCATGTCATATGACGTGGTACAGGCACTGGGAGTGCGCTATCAGTAGCACGTCATATGACGTGCTAAGGCAGTCAATGGGTTAAAGTGCTTTCTGCGAGTTTTACTTTCCAGTTAGGGTAGATAATTCTAATATTTCCTTTTTGTTGTTGTTGTTGCTTGTTATATCCTCCTATATGGCTGTGAATCATGGACTCTGACAGCAGAGTTAGAGAGGAGAATCCAAGCATTCGAGAACAAGTGCCACAGAAGACTCCTCAAAATATCATACAAAGAACACAAGACCAATAACTATGTGAAAGAAGAAATCAAAAAGCGTGTGGGCCCCCAAGAGCCTTTGCTCTCCACCATAAAGAGGAGAAAGCTGATGTGGTTTGGTCACACCACAAGACACAACACCCTAGCAAAAACCATCCTGCAAGGAACAGTCGAGGGTAAGAGAAGAAGAGGCTGCAAAAGAAATCATGGGTTGACAACATCAAAGACTGGACCGCCCAAACCTGCAACCTCTACTAGCCACACAGGATCGTGAAGCATGGAAAAAGATCTCTGTTGCGTCTTCTCTCATGTCCCCCCAGTCCTTTGGGACATGGGACTGAGTATCGTGATGTGATGTGAGTTGCTTGTTTGGATTTTTTTTTGTTGTTCCTTGGCTAGAGCTCCGAGGTTCACCAAAGGTGAGTTTTGCACATGTAACCATTTTTGCCCACCATGAAGATAGCTACATTCTGAGTTTGGGGATATATATCCATCTACATTTGATCTATATGCTAAACTTTGTATATAGTAGGAATTTTCCATCAGGTGGAATCATAAACATACAAAATTATTTGTTTTTACAAGATATAGTGCTATTTAAGCTCCCTGTATTATTATTATTATTATTATTATTATTATTATTATTATTATTATATTATTATCATTATTATTATTAATTAGAGAGAAATGAGGTAATGTCTCACTACTGTTTCCAGAACATAACTCAGGGAGAAAAGCACAGCAACAAAAGGAGATCTGTTAACAACAACAAGAAATAAAGAAAAAGAAAAGTGGCAAAAGATAGCCTAACTACAGAAAATTTTATTTTAAAAATTCAGCCGGGTTTTCCAGCAGAGACAATGGAGTGACAGAGCTTACATTGGCTGCCTCCTGTATCCTGTCGGCCAGCGTTCCTCCGTCACAGAAATCCTGTATAATGCATACATGCTCCTGGTCCTCAGGCACAAAGCTGTCATGAAAAGCCACAATGTGGGGATGTTTCAGGCCTGACAGGATGCTGAAAGTAGTACACACATCATGCCAGTCAATAGTCACTGACAGGACGCTGAAAGTAGTACACACATCATGCCAGTCAATATTCTCTCACTTCTGTCCAGCATGTAATTGTTTCATTGTTTTTTCCTCATTTTTCCATAAACCTGGTACGATGCTGAGAAGAAAGACACTCTATGAGTGAGGTAGGTCTTAAGAGAAGAAGCCTCCTTCTACTAGTTCTACTATGTGTTTTAACCTTTGTCTTCTTTTACCTCTTCCATCCTACAAGGGTTTGAAACAGATTTTATTGTACAGAGTATATATATATATATATATATATATTATTATATATATATATATATATATATTATATATATAACAACACATATATATCCTTTTGTGTGTGTTGATTTGTGTGTTGTGTGTGTGTGTGTTGTGTGTGTTTGTTGTTGTGTGTGTGTGTTTGTATGGGTGTGTGTGCATGTGGTATGTGTGTTGTTGTAGGGTGTGTGATTGTGGGTATGTATGTGTGCGCGCGTATGTGTGGCGTATGTGTTGTGTGTGTGTGTGAATATGTTATATAATTATATACAGATCCATGAGTGTGCCTGCACTGATGCAATTATATAGTTATGTGCATGAAAAATGCTTATAAACTTACCTTGCTTCTTTCAAACGGCTTGTTGAGTCCTTGTTTTTCGTCTCTCATCAATCTCAATCTTCTTGAGAGCAAACAACCTACACACAAGAGCAGATCTGTATCATTGATTGAAATATAACCACACTAAAAACAACAACAAAAAACCAAAACCCAAAACAAACAAAAGCAAAACCATTTCATTTATTCTTGTACACCAATCACCAGGACAAATAATTTCCAGAAGGTGGGGATACTATTCATACCAACATACCCTTGGCATCCCCATGGAAGAATAGGCCAATTTGCACCACCACTAACAAAACCTCAATAAAAACTAAACAGTTACCACAAAAAGGCTCGCCTCCCCTAAACAAACACCCCCTTCTCAAAAACCTCTCCCCTCTCACAAAAAAACACCTTCCCTCAACCCCCCCCTCTCCCTCATGCCAAACAAAAACAAATGAAAAGAAAACAACAAAACAACACAACAGATCATCAAACCCACTTTCCTGGAGTGAATAAATCTTTCCTACCTTTTAGTGTGAAGGTGTCGCACAAGTACACAGCTCCACAGGCCCCAAGGCCGAGGCGCTGAACTGTTTCTATTGCTCCACCTTAGACATGGCGGCAGTATATGGTGTCACACAACCTGCAAAAAATACAGCAATAACAGTAATCCCCAAAACATAAAAGAAATTCATATCACATGAAATTAAAAGAGAAATTTACATGAAAAATGTAAGAGAAATGTTGGGAACAATATAGGAAAAGAATTTTTAAAAACTCAACAAAAACCAAATAATGATACAGCATCATTAACAAAAGCCGCCGCTGTAGTCTAGTGGTTAGGGCGTTGGACTCGTAATTTAAAGGTTGCGGGTTCGATCCCAGCTTTTGGCTATGGCGTTGTGCCCTTGGAAAAGGCAACTTTACGGCTATTTTCTCACCCCACCCAGGTGTAAAAGGGGTACCAACCTTGTGTTGGGGGTTAACCCTGTGATAGACTGGCGTCCTATCCAGGGGGGAGTCTATGACTCTCAGTCACTTAACGCCACAGAAACCGGGATAAGCACTGGCCTGATGAGCCTTAGGCTTGGGACAGACTTTAACTTTAACATCATTGACAAAAGTTTAAATACACAGGCATTAACTTATTAAGAAGGATGGTGGCAAGATGGGTAAGACGTTCACATGCACAACAAGTAAATCACGAGGTTCTGTACTCTCAGCCTTTCCCTTTCTTCCCAGTTTGATGAGAAAATTAAAATGAATGTCAAAATCCTTTGGATGAGACTTTAAACTGAGGGTGTGAGGCCCTGTGTGCGAATGCATGCAGAACACCTTTTGCACATGTTTAAAACCATTCTGCCTTTTGGAATAGGCCATTTTGTGCTGGTAGGAACATATGACAAAATACAAAAAAACACATGTGCACACACAGGTATACTATAGGTATTGACATTGTAAAATTTACAATTTCAATACCATCCCCGAAGCCAGAATGTAGCTACCTACATGGTGGGGGGGGGGGGGGAGGAAATGGTTGCATAAACAAAACTTTCACCATTGGTGAACCTCGAAGTTCTAGAGAGGAATGAAAAAAAAAAAGAAGATACCAAAACAGTGCCAGTACTGTACATATCTGGTTTATACTATAGGTTGTAGATTGTTGTCAAGTTGGAAATGTTACAATATATGGTTAGCATAAATTTATGTTTTGAAAATGTTTTTGAAAATGTTTTCTTGTTGTGTTATCTTTGTTTGTTAGCAAAAGCCCTCAGGTCCACCAAAGGTGAGATTTTGTGAATGCTTTTGTTGGCCCATCATCAAGGTAAAGCTCTGCATTCCAAGAAGATGATGTCTTAACACACTGCCTGTGTGCATGCATTTTCTTCTTTTCTTCCAGAGGAGCTAACAGCAATCAACAAGCCGATTACTTTGTCACTTTTGGAGGAGGTCGGATGTCAGAGGAGAAAAAAAAAGCTGTCTGCTCTTGTAAATAAAAGAAGTTCTGAAGAGCTTTCTATTCCTATGCTACCTGATTCTATAATCTGGAATTCTACGTTGAAGCCACGAACAATTTGTTTGTCTTAGTGACCATCTATCAAGCTCAAAATTGAAGACATGACAATCATGTTTAACTGAGTCAATACGTGAAACAGGATGTAAGCAGTAATCATCACAATCTAACGACTACAACGATTTCATGACGTGATTTAATCTTGGATTCAGACCTGACAATGATCGAATGACTTACAGTTGTGAAAACTTACAGTGCCAATCAGACTTACCCTGTTCAAGTTGAATTCCCGAGAACTTGTCAGCAAAAACCAAGCAGTTACGTGTCTTCTTTACAAAATTACTGTTGTAAGAGGTAAAAAATAATTTCATCTTAAAATGCCTTTCCTCATCGTGCATTCTTTTGATAATGGGTGTGTTTTTCTTCCAGGAACCTTAGTGTCTCTTGCGGCTCGAGTAGAACGCCATGATGTAAACAATGAACGTTTCCGCCGGTTTGGTCAGCAAGAGCAGATTTCATTGGCTGCTCTCATTTTAGCGAATCCAATCGTCTCTTTCGTTATACTATCACCAGGCAGTGCACTCTGTAATCAATTCCAGAAAATGGCGTCTGAAGAAGAGTCAGAATCCTTCTCCGGTCGGCTTCGAGTGTTAGAACTCTACAGTGGAATCGGTGGAATGCACTGGGCTTTGAAAGGTGTGCTTGGATGTTGATTGCATTGAAAATCATTGATATTATATAGAAGTCGTTGAGAGATTTGCAGAAAGCCATTGTCATTGTGATCATGGGAACTTGTGTGTCATTAACCATGATTAACGTTTTTGGACAATGTTATCGATCTGCATTGCACTTGGACAGTGATTGTTCATTCAGTTTGGTGTTGCATAGAAATATAGAGGAAGGGATCAGGTTAGCCCCGATATAGTGAAACGGTGCTTTTACTCTGTCACTACCAAGATATATTCATAGAACTAGTAGACTTGGAAGACAATCTGACACAGTGACAATGTGCCAGGAGTTGACAAACCAGAATTTAAAGGGGAAAGAAAAGCCAAAAAACCCAACAAAAATCAAAAATAAGTTAAGGAGGTGGGAGAAGGCAGAAATGATTAGTGTGGGGGGGGGGGGGGGGGGGGGCATCTATACAGTTTTGTTAAGAGGTTTTCAGCCAGTTTTTTTTACTATGTTCTTGCACCTTTTTGGCAACTATGTTAGTGTGTGTGTACAAAGAATCTCTTTCTGGAGTAAGTTTCTGTGAGTACAATATTTTTTCAATACAGTTGTGTAGGTTGACTGTCATTTGATGGGAATCATAGATCTATAGTGTATATGCCTAGCACTAGTGAAGGGTAATTGTTACTTGTAGTTGTAGGATGGCCCCCCAAATTTAGCACAAATCATTTCACATAGGCATCAGTCTATGGTATGATCACTTTCAAATGGGCAAAATATTTTATATATTTTCCATGGCTGAGCCTAGCCTATATTGCAGAAATCTCCATTATACTTTTTATAGTACAGTATAATTCTATTGACTGTTTAAAAATGTTGTTCACTTCGACAGATTATTTTTTATAATATAAATTTTGTATTGGTTTGCTCTCACTTTTCAGAGAGTGGAGTGGAATATGATGTGGTACAAGCCATGGATGTCAACACCTCAGCAAATGCAATTTATCAGCATAACTTCCCCCATGTCTCTATTTGTGCCAGCAGCATTGGAGTGAGTATTTTTTAAATAGTTAAATCAGATTAAGTTATTGTTGCAAAGACAATGCCACCCCAGCCCCCCCCTCCCCCCAAACCCCCCCCCCCCAAACAACAACAAAACAAACACAACCAAAAAAACCCCAAAACAACAAAACAAAACTTACAACTGAGCTAGGATGGACTGAAATTTGAAATGTTGGATACTGTTTAGTTTGGATTCTAAACCTTTAAAGCTGATGGATTAAAAAAAAAAAAAGAGGTAAATGAATAAAAAGATTTTAATAATGTAAAATAATTGATGGGATAAGAGAAGATGAAATCAGTATACTTTCCATGATTTTGCATGACAGAAGTTCATGTTTATGCCGTTTGATTGAATAATAATTAATCATATGCACATTTTTTTTCCAATTTTTGCTGGTATAAATGTTTAAGAGGGAGAGATGACAGATGAAGTTAGTTTGATTGTCTACATCGTGCTCATGTTATTTAGTTTTAATGGCAATATTCCATATAGAGGGGAATTATTCTGAAGTAGCATTGTATCCAGAAAAAAAAGAAACCCTCATTCTGTGTGCACACAGAAGCTGACGCTGGAGCAGCTGAGCAAGTGGTCCCCCAACACCATCCTGATGAGCCCCCCCTGCCAGCCCTTCACCCGGGTGGGCAAGAAGCAGGACACCCAGGACCCCAGGACAGAGTCCTTCCTCCACCTGCTGGACCTCTTGAGAAAGTGAGACATTCACTGGCTTGGTGCCACTTTACTCATCAAATTTATGGAAGAGCGCATAAGATATTGTCTTCGTGTTCAGTTGTCTGAAGTTTGTTACAGATGTTTTTGTTTATAAATTCATGAAGCACTCATAAACTGAGAGAGTGCCCACCCTGTACTAGAAGTAGAAACGATCGCACATTGATCTCCTTCCATTGACAGTTCTCAATAGTCTGTGACACTCGTGCATTGCGCAGTCATTCTTTTGATGGATATTTTTTGTGTTAGGCTTGGTTACCCTAGCCCTGATGCTGACAGACAGTGGTTGGGTTTCAGGTTGGAGCATAAACCGGAATACATCCTGGTGGAGAACGTGAAAGGCTTTGAGGTGTCAGAGACTCGCAGCTTGCTGCTGGACATGCTTCAGGACTGCAAGTACGCCTTCCAGGTCAGTGGGCAGAGGACAGGTACACTGTCTGTGTGCAGCAAAGTGTCGTGATGATGGTGTAATTTCTTGTAAAACACACATGCACACCTGTACACACACACACACACACTTATGCACACATATGCACACATGAACATACACACACCCAAGCATGCACACAGCATACACATACACAACAAAACCACCACACACACACACACACACACACACACACACACACACCACACACACACACACACACACACCACCACCACTCACCACTCACACCATCACTCACTCACACTCACCTCACTCACTCACTCACTCACTCACTCACTCACTCACTCACTCACTCACTCACTCACTCACCCTCACCACTCACTCACTCACTCACTCACTCACTCACTCACATCACATCACTCACTCACTCACCACTCACTCACTCACTCACTCACTCACTCACATCACTCACTCACTCACTCACTCACTCACTCACTCACTCACTCACTCACTCACTCACTCACTCACTCACTCAACATCACTCACTCACTCACTCACTCACTCACTCACTCATTTATGTAAAATATTTTTGAATTTCATCTTTAGCTGTCTGTGCTTGTACACATGCACAAGCAGATGTTTAGCTGAAAATTAAAAGGAGGGCTGCAGTAGAGTGTTAACATTTTGATTCCACAATCTGTTCTTATTTGTGTGGTGTGTGTGTGTGTGTGTGGTGTGTGTGTGTGTGTGTGTGTGCGCGCGCGCGCACATGTTGTGGGTACATGCACTCTTAAAATTGGTTATGTGATTGTGTTAAAAGATACAATGATGGATCTTTGTTTGGCAGTATAAGAAAGCAGCAGTGACTTGTTGACAGTACTGTAACATGACCAGCAGTTTTGATGTAAGACTGCATTTAATGTGTGCATAATATTGTTGGTTATTTCAACTGGAATTATGTTAATTTGTTCTTGCTTACTGTGTTGGTTATTGCATAGATCTGAAATCATGTTAATCTGTTCTTGCTTGCAGGAATTGCTGTTAACACCATTGCAGTTTGGCATACCCAACTGCCGGATGAGGTATTACCTGATTGCCAAGCTGAAGCCTCTGGAGTTTGCTTTCTGGACATCTGACAAGGTGATTGGAATTGCCTCTGCCTAAAATCTAATCTTTAAATATTTATTTTGTGAGAAAGGTGCCAATGTGCCTTTTATGCTCTGTATATCAGGTAAATGGATATAATGTGTGTTGTATAAGTCGAATGCAAGTGCTTTGATTTGTTTTTACAAGATATAGCGCCATAGAAATTCCATGTATTATTATTATTATTATTATTATTATTATTATTATTATTATTATTATCATTATTATCATTATTATATATATATCCAAGTATAGATTTGTGACTTGAAATTATGTGTTTTGTTTTGAGATGAATGCTTGTGTAATTTTGAGTCCTTTCACTGACTTTTCACAGTTTGCACTTTAATAATCATAATGATGATGATAATAATAATGATGATAACTGTGATGAGTCCTTATTTTGTGCTCAGTCAGTCATTACGACAATGCACTGCACAGGGCCCTACTTGCTATTGCATTGTCATAGTGACTGACTTTCTGTGCTGGGCTTTGTCTGTGCACACTGTGCAAACGTGGAACCTGTGTCATGCATGTTCCATCACAAATATTTTCTGTTCAGTTTTTAATTTTGGTCCAGTTATATGAAGGTGTCAGTCTTCAACGCTCTTGTTGTTTTGCTCTTATTTGTTTTTACGTCAGTTCTCTGGCTTTATTCTGTACTTTAATTATCAGAGTTATGTTTGTTTGGTGCTCTTTTTAACAATTTTTGCCCAGAGGCTTTGATTTTTGTCTTAAAAAATGTTTCTTTTTGCCTTGTTATTTTCAAAACCTGATCACAGCCTTTCCCACCTGCCCCAGGGTGCATTCCCAGTAGGAGAGGATCATTGCTCTTTTCTAGAGGGTGTGATGCTGTGACCAGTATTGTCAGTGACTTATTTTTGTCGATGCACCCTAAAGTGGTGTTTGATTTAGAAAAGTTAAGTAGGGGGTTTCTGGCGCCACTGGTGAAAAATCCCAGAAAAAAAGTATTCTGTGGTCTTGTGGTCATTCTTGCCTGCTGTCACCTCCATTTCAGTCTTCTCAGCCAGCTTAACTGAATCATTTCTCGTCAAGGTGGTTCATGGTTTGACTCCCAGGTTTGAGCTGATTGAGAAGACGATGAGATGCGGTTGACAACATGTGAGAAAACCCATAATGCTTAACAGAAAACCACAATTGAGATTGTGTGAAAGCATGCGATGTTGACAGCGTTGCTCACCTTTGCCGTGTGACTGCAGATCCTGGACATGGTGCCGGTAGAAGCCTTGCAGTGGCTTCGCTACCGACGGAACCTGGACATGAATACAGACACTCCCCTTGTGGCAGCAGAGTTGTCCTCCCCTTCACGCTGTGACCAGTGTCGCGCCAGACAGTCGGCAGCCAGGCTTCAGTCTCCGTCCTCAGCCTCCGCTCACAGAAACCTGTTAGGGGACAGGGCCGTGTCCAGTCAGGCCTGTCCTCAGCAGCAGCAGCATCATCATCATCATCATCATCAAACATCCACAGAGACCTCGCATCGTACATGTCAGTCAGACCTTTCCCCAAAGACGGGTGCGGACAGTGAGTGTGGAGCGACTGGGGGTGATGGTGGGGATAGGGGTGGTGGTGGTGAAGCGTGTGCGTGCAGGAACTGTCCAGACAGTGGTGTGGGCAGCAGTGAACAGAACGTGAACACCTGTGGTCACAGGTGTACAAAAGTAGTCAGCAGTGCTGTATTAGCGGGAAGGGTGGGCAGTATAGCCAGGTCTCCCACATGGGAAGGCATTTCACCAGGGGACAGTTCAACCTTGACCCTGGCGGAGGCGGGTCGCAACATGCGTCACTGCGAGGAGGAGGATGCCCTGGTGTGTGGGGACGGCACACGCCTGCAGGAATACCTGGAGAAGGGAGGGGAGGACTTCTTCCTGCCCTACCTGGTGCCTGACAGGGAGCTGCGCATGTTTGTGGTCATGGACGTCGTCCACCCCTCCTTCAAAAAGTCCAGCTGCTTCACCAAGAGGTCAGTCAGACTTCCTCAGCACTTCTGTTTGGCTTTTAGTATGATTTAGTTTTATTTATTTATAATTAATTCTTTATTTTATTTTATTCTTTTATATGAGGATAATTGAATAAGCACTCTTGTGCTTTTTTTCATCCAGTCCCCATGTGTATGCAGTTGTATAAATATTGTCATCTCTTCCCACCGGCACACAATGGCCTACTCTTACGATAAAGCGGAACAGGATTTAACGTGTGCGCAAGATGTTCTGCGTGCGTTCATTCACGGGGCCTCGGTTTATAGTCTCATCTGAAAGTAGAGGACTAGTACAGAGCCAGGCAAGCAAGTGCAAAGTCAGACATGAAACAGTTCCAGTTTTAGCTGCAATTCAGGCTTTATAAACATCAGCAGGACCATTCTTGTCATTCAGATGAATCAGTTTAGAAAATTTGATAATGTGAGGTGCATGGATATAAGACAGAAAATACTGGGGAATGATACGTAAATAGATGCAAGATCGAAGTCATCCAATTTTAGCTACCTTGATGTAATGCTTTTTCCTTCCATCTTAGTGTGTTGATAGGCCTCACAGAAACTCAGACCTTGCTTGATTTTAAAGGTCACTGCATTCAAAATGGTTTGTGGGCTCGAAAAAGATCTGTTTCATACATTGATGAGATTGGGGGTTTTCATGAATTATTGGAAATTAGGATGGCTGAAGCAGCTGTCACATTCATGGTAGTTGGCTGCAGACTTGCCAGGAAATCATATCGCAGCTTGTGCAAGGATATCAGCTATGGCTTGTGTGGATAGAAAGCTTTGTTGATATTTTATGTATTACATATGTGTAAATCATATGAATGATTGAAGCATGAACATTTTAAGACAGGATTTTTAATCTTGTCACCTGAACATGGGGAGAAACTGTAAATACTACTTGTACTATGTAGCATCACCCACACCCCGTCCCTTTTAGGAAGTCATTATTGCAATATTGACTTTGTATGATCTGCATGGATGGTAGTATACATGTATGTGTGCATGACTGACATGTCTGTTTGTGTTTACAGATACGGTCACTACATTGAAGGAGCTGGGTCCTTGGTCATGATGACTGATGATGTCAAGGTATGAGTGAATGGTTTGGTCCACAGCTACTTGTGTAGTCTATAGATCTGACTAAAACTGCATTTTTTCACTGGCTATACCGTGCAGAATTTGACAGTGTTGCTGATAACTCTGGTCACTTTAGGGCCCAGCTAGCTAACACCAGTGGTCTACCATTTGCCAATATCTGCTTTGGGGATGTAGCGTTTGTGTGTGTGTGTGTATCTGTGTCTGTGTGCGTGTGTGTGTCTGTGTGCATGTGCGTGTCGTGTGTGTGTGTGTGTGTGTGTGTGTGTGTGTGTGTGTGTGTGTAATTCTGTCAGGTCATTGTTGAAGTCCTTTTCTGTGGAAAATCTAGAGTATAGAAACCTATATTTCGCAATCGCCAGAAAGGGGATCCAAAACTGCAGGTTAGCCCATTGTCTTGTGAAGGTGTCTCAATCTTAATGGTTAAAAAAAATGTTCTGTATCTGAAGTTCTTTTCTTCTTCTGCTCCTTTCATCTCTTGGTTGGAAATCGTAAGGTTCATCGTAAATGAGATAATTGCATGTGCCACTGTTTCCTACCAAGGAGGCTGCCACATTCGGACAAGGGATGATGGTTTTTTTTTTGTTTTGTTTTTTATTTTCCTTGTTCCTTGGCGAAAGCTCTGAGGTTTACCAGGGGGAGATTTTCGCGTATGCAATGTTTTTTCCCCTCACCATTTAGGTAGCTGCATTCTGACTTTGGGGATGGTCACACCTGTGTGCATGCAGGGTTGTTTTTTTTGATCATCTGTTTCTACGGGCACACAGTGGCCTACTCTTCTGAAAGGTGGAATGGGTTTTTAACATGTGTGCAAGATGTTATACATGCATTCGCACATGGGGCCTCAGTTTATAGTCTCCTCCAAAGGACATTGACGTTCAGCTCAATTTTTTTTTGTCAAACTGGGAAGAAAGGAGTGAAGTTGGGAATTGAATTCAGAACCTCACAGTTTACTTGTTGCCAGGTGAATGTCTTAACCATCCTGCCACCCTCTTTAGATGATGTTTGAGTGTCACCAGTGTGTATTTTCCTTTGTTATCTTTTCTCACTGGCACAAGGTAGACTATTCCTCTTGTAAATGTGAAAATAAGATGGATTATGCTTGCAACAATGCGTATGGACATGTTCACACACAGGATCTTCATTTTAAGTCACATTGGAAAGGCAAGAGGGGGATTTGAGTTACACAATATTGGCTCCAAAGATAAAGCTTCTTTGTGGCCACCATCTAGAATCACTCGTAACTTTTGGATCAAGCTTTAAACTGCTGACCTCCCTCCCCAAAGATGGAATGCAGTTACCTGAAGGGTGGCACAAATGATGGCATACCCAAAATATCACCATTGGCGAACCTTGTAGCTCTAGCTGAGAAAAAAAAAAACAACAACAAAAAACTTGCAAGAACTGTACACTCATTCAGTCAGGTCGGTTTCAGAGCTTCCAATTTCTTTTTCTTTCAAATGCAGCAGATTGCGCTGATTCAGGCCCTTGTATTCTGAAACAGTTCTTGTGTTCTGTCTTGGGATCCTGAGTCAGGAGACAGGTGTAATCTCCTTTGTGGCGCTGTGGCATTAATCCAGGAGTGGTGTGCTATGGTGTGCAGGTGGTGGAGGAGGCCAGTGCCTTCAAGTCGTGGGCAGTGGAGCAGAAGAACCGCCAGGAGTGGCAGGAGCAGGAGTTGTCTGTCTTGAGGCGCCTCAAGCTGCGCTACTTCACTCCCCGCGAGGAGGCAAACCTGCTTGCTTCCCAAGTCAGTGAGTTGAAGGAAAGATACCAGTGCACCTTCCATCCTCCCCTCCCTGTATGAATAGACAAAAGCTAGAGAAAGAAATGATAATTCATATGATTGGTTGTATAGTGTAATAGAAATGAGATTTTTTTCTTTTTAGAAAATCTTGTGAAACAAGATGTCTTTTTACTTTACAAGATCGTCATTTCTCATTTACAAGATTGCTTTTTCACTTTACAAGAATTGTCTTTTTCTCACTTTACAAGATATCTTTTACACTTTACAATATTGTCTTTTTCTCCACTTTACAGAGAAAAATTTTTGTCAAATCTCCCTAGATAAAACTGAAGGAAGCAGAAGGGTTTTAGTCAACTTGCTCTAAAATCTTGGAAATCATGTTTACCCATTCTGCCAATTTCTCTTGATCTTGTCCACATTTAAAACGAATCAATATACTTTTCATAGATGCCTTAACTGTAAGTATCATAGCTAAATGAAAGGAAAAATTCCTGTATGTTTTAAAAAAAAAAATCCTGTAAGTTATAATGAACAGTCTTGTAACAGAGTCATCAGTGGGTCTGCTGATGAGGAAATGCTTCCTTAGATTGTGATTGTTGTTAGCCACCGTAGTAGTAATTGCCAATGGACAGAGTTGTTTGAGGATTTGCTGATTGTTGTTACCACCGTAGTAGTAATTGCCAATGTTGTTGTTGTGATTTGCTGATTGTTGTTTCCACCGTAGTAGTAATTGCCAATGTTGTTATAGGATTTGCTGATTGTTACCACCGTAGTAGTAATTGCCAATGTTGTTGTCTTGAATTTGCTGATTGTTACCACTGTAGTAGTAATTGCCAATGTTGTTGTGATGATTTGCTGATTGTTGTTACCACCGTAGTAGTAATTGCCAATGTTGTTGTTGTGATTTCAGAATTCCCGGAGGGTTTCAGCACCATCCATGTGCTACAGGGTGCTGGGCAACAGCCTGAACGTCCACGTGGTGGCCATCCTCATCCGCCTTCTGCTGATGGAGCCAGGGGTCATCTGAAGCCAGTGTCCCTTCTGCTGATGGAGCCAGGGGTCATCGAAGCCAGTGTCCCTGTCTGCAGGGTGTGCTGCGGGATGCCGCCTTCAGTGCTGGAACACTGGGGGAGGGACAGGAGAGAGATAGATATGTGTGACTGTGGTCCCTGAAAGAGAGACAGATAGATATATGACAAATGTCCTGAAGGAAGGAGAGTAGATAGATAGATAGATGTGACTGAGGTCCTGAAAGAGGAGAGTAGATAGATAGATAGATAGATAGAAGATAGATAGATAGATAGATAGATAGATAGATAGATAGATAGATGGATGATGTGACGAGGCTGAAGAGGAAGTAGATAGATAGATTGCAGATGTGACGTTCAGGTTTTTATCAGGGTGAGGGGAAAGAGGTGCCATTTATGGATTTGTTGTCACCCCTTGAAGTGAGTGAATGTATGTAATGTGTATAGCAGGATCTATATGTGTGTGTGTGTGTGCATATATACAGGGAATGCATGTATGTGTATAGCAGGATCTATATGTGTGTGTGTGCATTGTATACAGGGAATGTATGTATGTGTATAGCAGGATCTATGTGTGTGTGTGTGTGTGTGTGTGTGTGTGTGTGTGTGTATATACAGGGAATGTATGTATTTGTATAGCAGGATCTATATGCGGGTGTGTGTGCATGTACAGGGAATGTATGTATGTGTATAGCAGGATCTGTGTGTGTGTGTGTGTGTGTTGTGTGTGTGTGTATACAGGGAATGTATGTATGTGTATAGCAGGATCTATATGTGTGTGCATTACAGGGAATGTATGTATTGTATAGCAGGATTTTGTATTTTGTACACTTTATGTAGCAGTTCTTTGCGTGTGTGTGTGCATATACAGGTGAATGTATTGTAATGTGTATAGCAGGAATCTATGTGTTATGTGTGTGTGTGCATAAACAGGGAATGTTTATGTTATAGCAGGATTCTAATGGATGTGTGGTGGCAATCCACGGATGTTAGCAGCGTGATAGCAGATCCTATGTATATGCGTGTGTGGTGCATTACAGGGAATGTATGTATGTGTATAGCAGGATCTATATGTGTGTGTGCATATACAGAGAATGTATGTATGTGTATAGCAGGATTTATATGTGTGTGTGCATTTACAGGCTTTTTTTGTGGTGAATAGTTTGTACAGCAGTATTACTATGTGCTGCAAAGGCATTTTCTGTCACAAAATGTTGTTCAAGTAATTTAAGGTTCCTCTCAATTTTGCATCTTCTCAACTATTCGGTTCCAGTCTTCCTAATGAATCCACAACAACCTGTGCAGGTACAGCAAATGAATCAGCAAAAAACCAACCAAAAAAAACCCACCCCAACTACAACCCTCCCCCCCCAAAAAAAAAACCCAAACAAAAATAAAACCAAACAAACAAACAGTCACAACTCTAAATCAAGCCTGCAGGCACTTTCCTGAAATGGAGAAATCCATGAAGATGAACCAAAGACGAAATACAATCCAAATGTCACTTCAAAATGTGCATACTTCAAAAGATGATGACAATGCTTGTTTAATAGTCATTTCATATTTATCAAGCATTGTCGTCTTTTAACAATCTCAGGGTGAAATATGGGTCAGTATTGAGATCAGGACAACATGCAATATCCTTTTTCTGATAATACTCTGCCACAACTACGAGTAATGCTGCATTGCTCGGCTGACCACTCAAATAGATGTATGTACATGAGTATAAATGTATATATATATATGAATAGTTTGCCACATATGTGACATATGCTTGTATGTATTGTGTACCTGTTTTGTATGGGGGTTGAAATGGCACAATGCACAGTTTTGCCCGGCAGATAAGTAAAAGATCTGTGCTCATAATTTTACAGGTTGTCTTACCCTTTGAATTACTCTGTCACTGCCAGCAAAGAATTTACCCGGAGTTCTCCCTAAACCAGGCAATGTAGCCGTTGTAGGGGATAATGGTTGAGAATATTGCGAACTGGTAATTTGTTGTCATATTCCACTTGTTTGCTTTTTGGAAGGGGGTTGTTTTTGAAAGAAATTTTGGGAGAGGAATGGATTTTATTCTTCTGTATCTGGAGATAGCACCACATACCTTGGGGGTATATTTATGATATTCAACTTTATTTTTCTTTTTTGTGATATTCAACTTGAATTTTGTCACATTAACATGATTTTATTTTTGCCTAAAACGGAAAAAGTTCAATTACCCAAACAATTAAGTCATAAGTACCCCCTTCCCTCCCTCAGAAATCTCTCACACTGAAGTTGGATGCACTGGGCCTTACTTGCCAGGTGCTAAACTGTATCGCCATGCATTTTCACTCTTATGACAAACAACAAATGTTGCTGTTTGAGCGTTTGAAGCTTTATTAGTTGTTTCCAGTGGGGGAAAGGTCAGTAAAGACATCATTAGCTTATGATGATATGATCTATGCACGTGAGATGCCACTCTAAAAATTCAGAACTTTTAAAAACCTTGATCAGAGCCCTTAGTTCTAAACAGTTGTACACTGAAGGTTCCCGGACCTTTGTCCAGAAAGGGTGTTTAAAAAACAACAACAACAAAATGCCCAAGGTGTAGCAGAAACACGGTCCTCTGTGGAGTGCCAAATGCAGCCATTGTCAGTCACTGAGCATCAAATCCATTTCAGTGTTGTGAGTTAAGCAGGTGACAGCCCTGGTGTGACCTTTTATTTGTGGTTGGCTGGGCTGCTAGCATCAGCCTGATGGTATCTGAAGATGCAGGTAACAGCTGGCACAGGTGACACCAGGATGCTGTGTGAGATTGCAGCTTTCCCTTTTCTTCAGTCTGAACTAGGTAGTCAGGTGCACACTTAGTTTTCTGTACTGCTGTGGGGCTGTAAACTTCATGATTGGGTCTTGTTTGTTATAGCAGTGCTGACAAAAACAGTCAAAGATCTGACACTTTGAACTACTTTTGGCATTTTGAAAAAGATTTTAATTATCAAAAAATGCATGTGTGCACACTGAGACATATGCATACAAGTACAACATACACATGCTCTCTCTCATACTAACATGCATACATGCACACATGTGCTTTTGTGCTTGCACACACACACACACACACACACACACACATGCACACGCACAAACACATTCTCTTCAAGTAAGATAATACATGTGGAGTGTCAGTAGATGAAGAAAAGTATTATCACAATTTCCTACACTTTTGATGCCTATCTTGTCTGATAGCAACATCATCATCACCTGGATTTTTCTGTTCACTACTTTTCAAAATGATTGTCCATTACATGTGTGAGTAGATCTGAGTAACACCAGTTGAAATTGCTGTATTTCAGATTTGTTTGTTATAAGAAGAAAAAACTGTATGCTTATCTCAGTTGCTTATGGTTCTTTGTTTGGTTAGGTGTTGTCAGTGGGTCTTTTAGTATCATGAAGGATTGATCGATTGTGGTCAGGTGGGCATTACATTCCATGAACTACTCCAGTATGCAATGAACAGATGTGTTTGCTCTGTTATAACTACAGGTGAATGGTTGGCTTCACAATATCTGGAGGAGAAAATGCTATACCGTCTTGTAGAATGTTGACTTTCCTCTTTGTCTTTTGATGCTTTTTGCTTGTGAGGTGGGTTTTCTTCTGATGTAGTGCTCTCTGTTTATGGTGGCTGGTTTGGGCCTGACCCAAAGAGGCAAGAAAGAAAGTGGGTAGTTTGTAAGTTAATGACACTGTTGATTGCTTCTGAAGGAGTTTTGTCTTTGCCATCATTCCTTTTATATGTATACATGTACTTTATCAGAAAAGTGTCGTGTGTTGTCTTTATGTTGTGACATGCCAAAAATAAACTATGACAATAATTCATCACGTTGAACTCTTGGTGCTGAAATTTGAAAGGAGTAAAATAAATCTTGACAGAGATTACTTTTGTCTCTGCCACTGGCCAAAATGGATTTTCTTGGATTTTACCTTGTATGCATGTGTGTCAGCATTTGACTGAGTGAATGAACCTCTTTCAGTTTTAAGTACTGCTTTGTCATATTTTTACATCTTGTAGTTGACAGTTTTATTTCGTCCAAATTACCCAAATATGCAAAATTTGATATTTGAATTTTGATTAAATTTTAACCCAACGTTTTCAAGAAATTATGGCATGTGTCAGTCTGTGTGTGTTAACCTCAAACTGAAACTGAGAAACAATCTAACCACAGGAAGATGATCACCTGAAATACAAAAAAGCATTAACTACAATTCAAGATAGCATTTGAAAATCAAAATAGCATTGATCATTGATTAAGATGATGCATCAGAGTTCCATGTACAGTATATATAATAGTAACTATAGATGCAATTCACTGAAGCATTCTAAATTCAAATAGCAGTAGTTGAGGCGAAGTAACAAGGTTTAATGTGACTCCTATAAAAAACATTTAAAAGAGTCTTTTTATGCTGCCTTGTCTTCTGTTACATCCCTGTCCTGTTGTTCCCACACAGCTCACTTCAATCCCCCCGCCACAGCCATACCTGATTAGCTGTGTCTCATCCTTTGGGTCGGAAGTCCACAGGGAGCCCAGCAATATTAGGCTGCCATGGGGCCACCAGCCAGACGGGCCCTACACTTCTGCTGGGTCACTTTGGTGGTGTTCAGTGGTGCCTGTTGTGAGCTAACATACGCAGGACACCACCTACTAAGCTCCCCACTAATGACAATATTAGCTCAGTCATGGAGCCAGACTCAGTGAGCCACCCACCCGAGGTGGCGACCACCACAACGTCCCTCCAACGACCGTCTCCCGTGAAACCCCAACCCCAAAGGCTTTGACACAAACTCACCACAGGCACAGAAGCGTATGGGGAAACCGAATCTGAGGTCACTGTTAGACCAGAGCAGCGGGGGCCACCGAATGAGAGGCAATTTTTATTATTGCAAAATGATCAGT